>APFE030086575.1:168244-206472 GCA_000404065.3 Pinus taeda
TCATCACCTTGCTCTTGAACTTCCCTTCTTGTGGTTTTCAAGGTCATTGTCACTCCTATAGGAAACTCTTGTAGGATTACAGGGAATCCTGTGGAAAACACAAAGTTGGTGTGAGATGAGTTGGAGGGGTTTATAAATGGAAAACTAGGTGAATAGTGGAAGATATGAGATGAGTGGATTAAAACATGGCTCTTGCAGGTCCTGCTATCCTTCTCATGCTGTGCTCATCCTCCTCTTGCTAACCTGCAAAACATAATTTCCATCTTTCGTATATTTTCTCATTTTTCTCTTCCTTTTTTTAATATTTTTTTTGTAAAACAACTAGTCTACCTCCAAGGAGTTTTTCATCCTATTTTCCTGCCTTGGGTGCCTCAAAATAGGTTTTCACCCAGATATTTTTATCTTTCCCTTTTCTTTTAACACCCTTGGGCCACCTCAAGAGGTTTTCAACCCAATAGTGGGACTCAGGTGCCTCATGGAGGTTCTCACGTGAGTCTCTTTATCTTTTCTCTTTATTTTTATTTTATTTTTATTTTTTTTTCTCTTTAGGGACTTGGTGAGGTGGAAGCTAAGACTTTCTCTACCACCTTCATTGTATTGTTGATGCTATTGATGAATTCTTGTCTTGACAAGGGCTTCTTGTAGATCTTTAATCTATACCCATTGACAAGAAAAGGGATAACCTCTGCATCAATGGTTCTTATCTGTTCAACACCATTATCATGATGATTTTATATTACATAAGGCCCTAACCATCTAGTCCTTAACTTGCCTATAAAATACTTTTATCAAGAATCATACAACAAATCCCAATCACCTTCTTGAAACTTTTTGTCTTTTATATTCTTGTCATGCCAATTTTTCCTTTGAACTTGAGTTACCTCTGTGTGCAGGAGGGCCTGCATCCTAAATTCGTCTAACCCATTTAGCTGGAGAAATATTTCTTGTTGTGCCTTTGTGATATCCAGATCTAGTCGTGCTGCCATCCTTAAGGTGTTATATTCAAATTCAATGGACATCAGGGTTTTCTTCCCATAGATGAGCTCAATAGGAGTGAAGCTAATGGTGGTCTTCCAGGTGGTATTGTAGGCCTAGGTGGCCACAACTAATCTACTTTCCCAATCCTTTCTACTACAGCTAATCACCTTGGCCAGAATGCCTTCCAATGTTATCTTGGTTACCTCCAATTTCCTATTATCCTATGGATGGTAAGGAGTGATTTCTTTGTGCTTGATCTTGTGTTGGCTTAGTAAATGTTCAATCATGTGAGATGTAAATTGACTGCTTTGATTAGTGACCAATTCTCTAGGGTACCCAAACTTATAAAACACATTTTCCCTTAACAATTTAGCCAATTTTTCTTTTGTTTCTAATTTGATGTCTTTGGCTTTAGCCCACTTGGTTAAGTAGTCAGTGCACACAACGATGTACTGCTTCTATTTGGATGGAGGGTCAATGGGACAGATGAAATCCATGCCCCACATGTCAAATGGCTCGAAAGTCACTTGAGTTTGTAGAGGCATCTCATCCCTTCAGGTAGGTTTCCCCATCCTTTGGCAGCAATCACACTCACTGGTATACTTCCTCACATCTTGGTGAAGGGTGGGCTAGTAATAATGAGCTTGTAATACCTTGAATGTTGTTATTTTGGCTGCAAAGTGACCTCCTCAAGCCCCATCATGATAGTCTAGAAGGATGTCGAAGACTTTCTCCTCCTTGACACATATTTTTATAATTTGATCCGGACCTAACTTGAATATATTGCCCGCAATCCAAGTGAATGGGGTGCTCTTTCTTATGATCCTACTCTTTTCCTTGGAGGACAAGTTTGGTGAAAACTATGCAGACACCAAGTAGTTTGATATGTCAGAAAAAAATGAAGCCAGAATTGAAATGGAAAATAAATGTTCATCTGGTAGCTGATCATCAACCATTCCTTCCTCCCCTGTAGGAAAAGTGAATCTAGATAAAAAAAAATCCACAACAGCATTCTCCTTGCGAGGCTTATCAATAATAGTTAAATCAAGCTATTTCACCAAAAGTAACCATCTAATAATATAGGCATCTACAGCAGTTTTATTCATAAAGTATTTAATTGCAGCATGGTCAGTATGTACAAATGTTTGGTAATCGGTAATGTAATGCCTAAATCTATTCAATGAATGCACAACAACTAGGAACTCTTTTTCAGTCATTGTGTAGTTCAGCTCGGCTTATGACAGATTCTTACTTATGAAGTAAATGGCATAAGGTAGCTTGTCATCTATCTAGCCTAGAGCTGCTCCTATGGCTTTGTGAGAGGAATCAGGATGTATATGGAAAGGAAGAGCCCAATTTGGGCCTTGGAGAATAGGTGCAATAGTGAACTTGTCCTTTAGGGTGTCCAAGGCTTCTTGATAGCTTTATGACAATAAAAATTTGGAGCCTTTTGCCAATAACCCAAATAAAGGAGAAGCTAACTTACTGAAATCTTTCATAAATCTCCTATAGTATCCAGCTAAACCTAAACAAATTATGATATCACTCTATTTTTGCAGAGTCGGTATCATTTTGATGATGGCTATCTTATTTGGGTCTACTTATAGTCCTTCCTAGGATATTGAGTGACCTAGAATAGTCCCTGTAGTCATCAAGAACTCACATTTTGAGGAATAAGGTATAATTTCATTTCAATGCATTTGTTCAGCGCCTTACCTAGGTTATTGATATCCTCTTGGAAATCACATCCATGGGGTGTAAAGTCAACCATATAAATTTCTACTGCATCATGGACTAGATCTGCAAAGATACCTAGGATTTCCCTCTGGAAAGTGGCTGCAACATTTCATAGACAAAAAGGAAGGACCTTATAAGTGAAAGTACCTTGAGGATAGGTGAAGGTGTTTTTATCTCAGTCCTCTGGGCTAAATTGGATTTGATTGTACCCACTGAACCCATCTAAGAAAGAGAAAAGCTTTTTCCATCCCACGGCATCTAACAGTTGGTCAATGAAAGCTAGAGGGAAATGGTCCTTCTTTGTTGCTTTGTTTAACTCTCTATTGTTGGACACCTAATCCTAAATGGGTTAGTGTGGAAGCTGAATGGACAAAAGGAGTCCAAGGGACCTTGGGATGTGAATCCCAATGGTCACATAATGTACTATAAATGTATATCATCTGTGAAAAAAAATTGTATTGCATGTTTTATCTTTCATATCTCTAGCCGTCCATGTGTGTTTAACATGGTATCAGAGCCATGATGTGTGGAATGTGTAGTTTTCTTTCTCATGGTTTATCCTTTAGTTAAAAAATGAGATATTGTTATTCCCTGAGCAACTAGTCTGAGCTGCCTTGAATAGTGCTGACCTAGTCTTCATTACCTATAACGCCCCATTAATTCTGCCTGCCTGTTCTTCTAAATACAATAATCGCTCTCTGACTATCATAAACGTTAAAAAAAAAAAAAAAACATCATTACACCTGCGCCTCTACTGCCTGACATTTCACCTGCGTTACTAAATGTGTTTAAGCAACCATTAAACTTGAACGTTGTTTGCATAACGTTTGGTTTGAATAACGTTTCATTTGGTTTGAATAACGTTTGGTTTACATAACGTTTGGCTTGCATAATGGTGGCACGTTGTGGCACGCTGTTCAACATAATCCTGACATGTGATACATGTATGGGCCTCTTTGGATTTCCACAACTCTTGTATTTGAGCTAATGGCACTGGGAAATTATGCTTCCTATTTGTCTTCCATAAAGTGTGAAGAATGATTGGTTTGGTACCCCTCAGATTTTATTTCAAAGACCGATTTTGGAATCAATGAAAACATATGTTATATGAGCTGGGCTGCATGCTTTATTTATGGATACATCTGTTTGGTACCCTTGGTGTAGTTGTGGTGTCTTTATGGATATTCTTTGTTTATCTTCATTCCAGCTTCGATTCCATTAATCTTCCCAACTGAGTTTTTTAAGATGGACTGTTATTGCTCTTGCTATGTTGTTTGCTATCCATAGTTTCAGGCTTTCCCCTTTTTTCGTTTTGGATGAAGTAGATGTAGCATTGGACAATTTGAACGTTGCTTAAGTTGCAGCTTTCATCAAATTGAAATCTCGTGATGAGAACAAGGATCAAGATAAAGATGGTGTTGGCTTTCAAAGTATAGTAATCTCTTTGAAAGATAATTTCTATGTTAAAGCTGACGCATTGGTGGGAGTTTATAGGGATTCTGAAAGAAGCTACTCCAGAACTCTAACATTTGACCTCAGCAAGTATGGTGATACATAAACTATTGTTGTATACCTCGTGGATGCTGCTGATACCTCGTGGATGTTGCTGTATACCTTTCGTGGATGATGTTGTATACCTTTTATGGATGCTGTTGTATACCTCATGGATGGTGCTAATGAAGAGAGCTTTGCAGAATCAGGGAAGGAGCTAGATGCACATGAAAAGAATTGTTTTGTTGAAACGCTGGTTTAACATGAAATGGAAGGTAGCCATAGTATGAAACAGAAATGGGTAAAGTCGAAGATTGGCAGTGTTAAATGTTGAATGGGGAATGCGAAAAGATATGGTTTTTTGTGCGTGCGTGCCTTCTTCAGCCCAGTTCATCTGTTGTTGTCGTTAAATTACACGCATACGAAATGAGGGAACAGGATTTGTGATAACGTTTTGGCTAATGCTGGTTTTGGTGCCATTAAAATCGAGGTCTTAGAAATTTACTGGGAACTGTTGTTTGGTAACATCGATACATGGATGACTAGTGTCTCTAAGACTGGAATGTTTACTAAAATCGGAAAGGATGAGGACAATGGGACCAGCTTTTGGTGATGTTGAGATGCGATAGTGAATGACATTTCAATTAATTTGATTTTTCCTGTGGTTAGGTGCATTGAACAGGTGCGAAACAAAATTGCAGGAGGATATGCTCTGTTCATGCATGTTTCTGTGAACTTGGAAAAAGTTAGATGAACTGGGTAAGGCAAGCTCTATGTTGTGACCTTTGGTTTTAATCAAACTTTGCATGGGTTTATAATGGTTATAGTGAAGGTTGAGGGTGAAGGTGCACTTGAGTTTCATAGCCATTCAAAGATAAACTCATTTGTAATTACCATGTTACATCTATTATCGTGTTGAATGGGATGGGTGAATTTGTATCCATTATGTATGGTAGATTTAGAGGTAAATTTCACAATATTGAAATGCCTTCATGTCATGATAAGTATTGGGCTTTGAATGGTTAAATTCTTTTATAAGACTTTTGAATGGGTGTTCACAAAGCTTGATGGTTTTATGAAATATATGTTGGAAGTAAAATGATGAATGTAGTTTCTAAATTGACATGTGAATGAAGTTTTGGGTAGATTGCATGAAAGTGATATAAAGCATGGTTTTTTTAAACCCCAGAAGTTTGTGAACACCGTCCATGACAGTGTTATAATTATTGAAGTTTTGATAGCCATCATTTCTGATTTGAAAGTAAAAGAGAACTTGAAGGATCCAAGCAAGTTTGCAGTTGTTGTTACCTCAGTTGTGGTTTTTTAAGTGACATTGAAGAAAAATGGCCAGAACCAGTGAAGTATTAGAGTTCATGAAAACTCTTATACAATCTACTGTTGATGAAACATTACAAATCAGCAAAGGATCTCTTTCAGAAATTCAGACATGTCTACAAAATGCACAAGAAAAGATAGATTTTTTACAACTTGAATCACAGCTACAGCAAGAAGAGCTACATCAAAATAGACACCATTCTGAACCTGTTCTTGTTCAATACATTGAGACAACCACCCATCAACAACATGTTAATAATGTTACAGGTCATTCAGATTTAGTACCAAACAAAGCAGCAAGGTTACATGAAGATGCAGAAACTCAGTCTACACTTCCCAATCCCATCGTCAGACCTTGGGAACAGCTTGTCCACAGCAAGCACACAAACCAATCTTGGATATGACAAGGACTTGTCCTTTCATATTCCAGACTATGCCAAGCCCATTCAGTTTCAGAGTGCTGGATTCATTTATGACAGTTCCCCTGCTCCTCATGACAGTTCAGCTTCAGCTGTTCCAGACTCTGCTCCTCTTCCATAACAGCAACAACAACAACAAATCGTGAAATTCCAACACTGTGATCGAGTTGGCCATATGAAAGATCACTATTTTGATCTTCATCCATGTAAGCACTTTCATAAAACCAGTCATTCTTCACACAGATTCTTAAGCAACAAACGTCCTTCAAGAACAAAGATTCATCTAGGATGGGATCGCTTCTTGGTAATGGGCATCAACAGCCAAGAAGATATTTCAAACACATGTCAGAACTTGTTCCAGAATATTGAACAGTCTTGCAGTTGAGTTTTTTCCATCTTCTCACCTTGTATCTGACAGGGGGGGAAATGATGGTCATCTACAAGCTTCAAAGCCACATCAAGCGAGCCTGAACCTGCCACATCAGTTTTAGAGTTGTAGCCAGAGACAAAGATGCCTGAACATGCCTTTAGTTGGAAATATGGGACACTTCCTCTAGCAGAAGACTTCAACTTCTTGCCAGTTTTGGAAGAGTTCCGGGAACAAAATGAGAACACTTCCTCTAGCAGAAGACTCCAGCTTCTTGCCAGTTTTGGAAGAGTTCCAGGAATTGCATTAAGCATTCCAGAGTTGTTGGTCATCCTTAAACCATCACAGGTTGAGACTTCCCTTTTCAGGTTGAAGTTTTACCTTTTATACGGGGTGAGACCTCCCTTTCATGGTTGAAGGTTTCCCTCTTCAAAACAATAGGAGCACTTCCTCTAGTAGACGACTTCAGCTTCTTGCCAGTTTTGGAAGAGTTTCGGGAACTGCACTAAGCGTTCCAGTGTTGGTGGTCATCCTTAAACCACCGCCCTTTATACCAACATTTCAGAGAGCACTTTCAACCTAGTGCTGCCATGCATATTTACACATTTTGTATTACAACTCTCTTCTTGGACTAATACATAACCCTTCGGATTAAGGGGGGGGAGTGTTGGACACCTAATCCTCAATGGGTTAGTGTGGAAGCCGAATGGACAAAGTAGTCCAAGAGACCTTGGGATGTGAATCCCAACGGTCACATAATGTACTATAAATGTATATCATTTGTCAATAAAAATTGTACTTGCATGATTTATCATTCATATTCCTTTGTTGTCCATGTGTGTTTAACAGATAAAGATACTAATTTAAATTAATATTTTATGAATTCTTTCCCGTCCACATTGGTGGCTAAAAAGAATCAAGAATCATCTTCATCTTCATCTTCACTTCAAGCATATAGGCACACATATGTGGTGATATGTTTGATGAAATGTTGAGGGATACAACCCATTTGATTACTTCCCGTTAGACAACTTTTGACTTTGACAAGCTAATTAATAGGGTCTTTCTCAAGATGATCTCAATTCATGTGGATCTACACAAGCCTTTCAGGTAAAATCCTTTTCCAGCATTTCATTTGACACAAGATTTTTTTATGTAGAATAAGAGAATGAACATACTTACTAAAATATCTTGTCAATGAACATTTACCAATGTGGTTTGTGTTAAAAAACCAAACCCCTTGAGAGACAGTTCTAGCAACCCAATGTTGAAAATATCAGCAAAATATCGACAAATATCGGCAAGCATAAAAATGCATAATATATTCATTTTTTTTAGATTTTTAAACACATAAAGCAATAACAACATGAAATAAACACATTGACACAAATATGAAGAAAGCACTGATATATATGATGTCAAATAGAAATGATACATCAAAGGCGATACTAAGTCTTGCCGATCCCTGATAATTGTCCAATCAAGGACTCAAATGTGGAGAACAAATACCAACAACATCACATATATAAAATATCTCATCATCATGAGTTATACGTAGCAAAACAAATAAAACTAGCAACTATCTATCTGAAATCATTGCCCTCTCCCCCTTTTACGGGAAAACATGATGGGATGTTTGCCAGGCCTGCCCCTAGTAGTAGAAGGCCCTGGCACTGCCTCTGCATCTAATGTCAAATAATGAGTGATAGGTATGGAGCTGTGCTCTCCTATATTTATAGCAGATGGTGTTGATGCTGATGCTCCCACAATGTCCTCCTCCTCCTCCTCCTCCTCCTCCTCCTCCCACTGCCGCTCCTCCTCCTCCTAGTCCTCCTCTCACTGCCCCTGTTCTAATGGATCATATGGCTAGCCATGAAGGTGACTCCTCCAAGATGGACTCCTTAGACTCCACCCTCCATTGAGACAATACATCAATATTGTCTAAGGAAATGGCATTTGGATCCATTGGTGCTTCTATTTGCTTCACTCGACGTCGGATATTGTAATGCACATACACTAAATCATTGAGACGTGCGAACTCCAACCTGTAAGAGTGTCAAAAAAACTAATGAGTCTTGACTTTTGACATTTGAAGGTCATAAATTAAAAATAAAAAATTACAGTAAGTGTAATTGCTCAACTGAACGCTGGAGCTCAAAGTTATACCTGTTGTGCTTTTTTGCATGTGTTTTCCTAAATACACTCCAATTGCGCCCACACCTTGAAGAACTACATGTTTGACTCAAGATTCCTATGGCCAATTTCTGCAAATTTGGTGCTCTTGCACCATCGCTTCGCCGACCAATATCTATAACAAAATAAAGAAATAAAAAATTCAAAAACTTGAAACATAAACTTTCAAATAAAAGTTACATAATTGAATTCTAAAAAACTAGAATTATTAGTAAGGAAATTCTAATTTCTAATGAGTGATGACTTGTCACTTACGTGGCATGAAGAGGGTCCTTTGTCTAGTAGCATCATCAAAGCCAAATAGGCTAACACAATCCTGATAAAACTGTATCTTGCAATTGATTTTGCTATGAAGCTCAGGATCAAGGACTATCTTATGAATACAGTAATGGAGCCCTTCCATCATCTCGCCATCAAAATCAAAGACACATTTGTAAGAAAATGTGGGATTGAGGAAGAGTGTTGCGGCATGAATGGGTCGATGAAGCATCCCCGTCCACTGACTATCAATCACATCCCATAACATGATATGCCTATCAAGGCCAGTAGAACCCTTGTCTGCATAATAAGAACGAATGGCCGCCTTGGCCCTATCCATGGCCTTATACAAATAAGCCATTGCAGGCTTCTCCCCATCTACCAATATCAGAACCTTTACTATAGGTTCAATAACTGAGCATGCTTCTTCTACTCCATGCCAAAACGTGTCAAAGTACACCATTTTTGCAATGGCTCTCCTGTCCTGTCTCCAGTGGTATCTACAATTACGCCAGCCATCAAACACAAACATTTGCTTCAACTTGAATTGACATCGAAGCAAAAACTAAAGAGTAATAAAGTTTGTGGCAAAACATGCGATCGTAGGGCGCCACAACTCCTTGTTTCTAGTGAATTTCCTCATGAGGCTAAGAACAAAAGCATGGTTATAAATAAACTTGGGGACGCTCCTAGCTATATCAACCACCTAGTTGATGAAGGAGAGTTTTCCCATATCCTCAAGCAGCAAATCGAGACAATGTGTTGTACCCAAAGTCTAGAACAATGTGCGATGCCTCTCCATAAGCATCTTGTCGGTAGACACATAATTAGCTGCATTGTTTGTTATGACTTGCACCACATTCTGCACACCAATCTCCCGAATGAACCCATCTAACAACTCACATACCGTTGATGTATCTTTGATATGTTCTGATGCATCCACTGATTTAATAAACATGGTACCTTTATGACAAGGTAGCAAGAAATTTAGAAGGGTCCTACCCTTCCTATCTGTCCAACCATTAGACATCACTGTGCATCCGGAAACTTCCCATGTTTTTTTCAACTCTGCCAATCTAGAGTTGATGTCTTGCTTTTTTGCTTGAAGAATTGTCCCTCACAACTCCTCATATGTAGCACTTTTGTACCCTGGGCCCACAACAACAATAGCATCACACATTGGCTGCCAAAGTGGATTGGTTTTGGTGACGCTGAGAGGTAAGTCGCTCCAGAAAAGACACCTCCCCATGACTCTATCTGCTTCTTGCTTCTCCTTTTTATAACAATTGATTTTATGCCAGGTTGTGCTCCATGTCCTGTTCGTGGAACAAAAATGATGACCTCACACTAGCAGTGGCATGTGATGCTGTGGAGCCCCTCCCACTACCCTCAACATCAAAATCAGAAGAAGTTATCCCGAAAGATCTACCTGCACGTTCAACCTTTTTTTTATGTCTCTTCCTTCTTTCTGCCTTTTTCATCAATTGCTTCAAGAGCTTTTTGTATAAGCTTCGGGCTAGAAACTGTGCAAATGCCAACATCATGTCAAGTGAGTCTAGCCAGATGGTATTTCAATTTTGTAACCCCTCCTGTCATCTTGGTCCCACACATTTAGTGAGCTAACTCAAACCTAGGGCACCAAAAAAAAATTGGAATTAATAAGTAATAACCACCTCATTTCACAAAATAAATTTTTTGCTACATTATTTGCAATGTGAATTCAATGAAAAATCATAAATGAAAATAAGAGGGTGCATTATTTGAAAGTAAAAAAAAATGGAGTTTGCTGTCCAAATATGGAGAAAACCCTTGCATTAGCTCATGGGCATGAAAAATCATAGCAAATGGATAAAAAAACAAGCAAAATGTTTGTAGGCAAATAGGCAAGCAAGAATAACACTAAAAGTATCAAAAAATCATTAACATAGGGGTTTATTTGAACATACATGTTAATGGAAGAAATGAAGATTTTCTCATTGTTCTTCCATCTTTGATCAACAAAATATTCGTTGTTGGTGGCCATAATGGCTATTCAACCCTCGAATCCTCCTTGGCAACAAGCACAATGCTCTCCCCTTCCTTCTCCAGCGATCGTAAAGGAAAACGAGTGAACAAAAAAAAACGAATTGGGCTTTTTCTCGTCGCGATATTCATCATAGCGTGATATTTTCTTGAGATATCGTCGATATTTTGGAAATATCACGATATTTTTGGGGAGACAAAATGTCGCGATATTTCCTTGGCGATATCTAGTCTCCCGGAAAATATCATGATATTTCCGAATATCAGCGATATCTCGACAATATTGTCATCACTGTTCAATAATAAAACCAGTGACCAGACTGATCGACCTATCAAATTGGGTTTCAAACTGGAACCGGTCAAATGGGGACTGGTCAGATCTCAATGAACCAGTCATTAAAAAATATATGAAATAATTAATTTTTAATGAAAAAAATATTTTAAGATTTAAAACCATGTTCCAAACCAATAGAGACAAAATATTCAAAGTTTGTTCATCTATATAGTACATACCATATAAACTTGAATATTATCAAAATGGCACCGAGTACAATACATATCAGCAACAAATTACACAATCAATGAAGCTCTAAATGGCCTGTAGAATCCAAAAAAATGCTACAAGCTATGGGGCCACTGGCCTACTACAAGTCTACATATCAGTGGTCAACATGATCACTGCTCATCATGATCAAAATCATCACAGCTACTAGACATGGGATCATCAACAAGAGCTATATATATTATAAACATCATTTAGCTTAGTGTCTGAGCACTCCTCAAACTTTGCAACCTCAGTAGTAGTAGCTGCAAAACTAGACATCAAAACTATAAGTCATTGATCACCATGATCACTCATAAAACTCACCATCGATTCAGCACCATTAGAAATGGGATCATGAACAAGAGCTACATAAACATCAACTAGCTCAAAGTCTTCAAACTTGGATTGCTCAACCTTATAATATGGTAGAAATTAAAAAGTTTAACATGCCTAACCAATGATTTTGGTTTGAGTGAAGGGTTCAACTCCTCAACCTTATAATATGGTAGAAAAAGCTTCCCTGACCAATTATTTTCTTTCTAGTGAAGGGTGCATTTCTGTTGAATACATGGTAGAGGACAACAATCAATACCGCCAACATCAACAAAATTCAACAATGCATGCCATGCTCTTGATCAAATGCGAATCTCATATCCTCACCCATGACAGAATCAAATGGAAACATTGCAATCCCCCAAACCCTGAAATCCTGAAAATTATTACGTTTGTTCGATTTTGAGTGAGATCTAAAATTCTGGTTTTCCATATGAAATTCAGTGAGGTCGAAACCACTCTCCAACATCTTGAGTTATTTCATGGTAATGTTAAAAATTGAAATAAAAGGAAAGTGATGAAAATGAAAGATAAAGGAAATGCCACTTTTACTTAACATTACCATTGATTGCCAACATTGCTAGGGTTGAGATGTGTGAGGCAAATGAGAGGGGAGACATGTTTTTAAAGTCTTGGATGGGCTCTTTTTGGAGGGAAACTGCCCCTAGTTTTCCACAAAACTGTTTGAAAAAGCAGGAAACCGCTTTCTGTGGTGCCCGCGACAAGCCTGGCAATAAGTCGGCCGGTTATGAACGGTTAGGCCCAGAAACCCTAGCCCTCCATGTTCATAACCGTTTTTTCTACTGGTTGGATGGCTCAACCTAATGAACAGGTCAGTTTGACCGGTTTACGGTTTGAACCGATGGGTTTTGAATACTATGATCTTATCAATAAAGCCCACCCCTAGCCAAAGGCATAAGTACTCACAAAATGGTTTGCGAAAAGTCCAAGCCTTTCAACGTAGCATTTTGGGTTTAATGCATATGCTGCCATGTGCGAAGGTGTGTTCATGCGATGCCACCTACGCTGAATGATGGGTAGCATATGAGATGTATAGAACTCTAATGAGGGCTCCCTCTATAGAATGACTGCCTTCACACGACCCAACAAGCTGTCAAAGGTCTCATAGATTTCTCCAAGACTAGGAGCATGTGAATCAGTGTAACGAATGACCTCCACAATAGGGCCCAAGAATGACACCAATTAAGAATAATTTGCCCACCAATCATTGTCCAACACCCGAAGCTTGACCTTCTTCCCCGTGTCTGTCTTTGATTTTGACCACCTTCCCCACTCTGAACTCACAACCAAGGATTGTAGAGGTGCTTGTACCTTGAGCATCCTCTCCAATAAAAGAAAAGAGCTAGCGTATCTAGTATCAGTGGGCTTGAGGAATTCCTTCCTCGTGTGAGCCCTGTACATGGCCAAGGAGGTGTGGTGGTTGCAAATAAACATCTGTACATCTCTAGCAGTTGTTACCAAGTCTGATATCCACAGAATCTTGCCAGTGTCCTTTAGTGCATTATTGAGTGCATGCACACAACAAGGAGTTGAAAAAATATGTTGATACTTGTTTTGAATCAATAACCCAGTTGATCTATAAACTACTGCATCTGTCACAACCTCCACCACACTATCAGGGCCAACATCCTCTATAGCTTCTTGAAGAAGCTCAAATTGGAAAGATGCATCCTTGTGCTTTCTAGAACAGTCAACAACTTTAAGAAAGAATGGACCTTCTGAAGATGTCACTATGATGTTGATTAGTGGGCATTTTCGGATGTCAGTTCATACATCCATAACAATAGAGCAACCAAACCTTAATCATGATTGTCTCATTCTCTCTTTTTGCACATTAATTTGGACACTTGACTATCTAAAATTATTGTTCTTAGCTTATGTTCTCATATGAAGGCCCTATTCTTGCGATTGCTTGGACCATTTCCTTGTAATAAGGAGAACGAACAATATGGAAGGGAATTACATTTGCAAAAAGAAATTTGCCAATTGCATTATCCGTGTCATCTTGATCTAGAACATTGTACATCCCAGACACTGTAGCACTCATTGCACAAGAACGAGATGCACCAGTAGAACCATTTGTTATTTTGATGAAGCACTTGATGGAGGCATATCTGTGGATGGATCAACATTTCTGCTAGAAAGCAGTCGTTTCCTAGTGGCTGCCTTTTCTAGCCTCCAAAGTTGCTCTCTTTGAGCTGAATTCAGGTTCTTTGAGGGACACATTGACTCCTTTACCTGTAATAGCCAAAATATAATGCTTCACCCTGGTATAACTGCCAACAACGTGATGCCCACAAATATTGACCTAATCACATGAGCCACCACCAACTTTTGGATTTTTTTGGAAGTCTGGTTACATAGATTAGAAGTGGTTTTAGAGGATTAAATGTTCCCTCTACAAAATTTCCCAGATCTCTTGGCGGGCCTTCAGAACCTACACCATGCAAAAGCCTATTTTGATTTCTTGCCTTTTTGTGACTACTTTTAATTTCTTCTTGTGCATCATGTGTCTCACCATCACTGTAGCTGTTGTCACTGTTCCCACTGTTCGCAGAATAACTTTGACTCATAGTTGTAAGTCGAATGTAACCTGTAGCCTATAGGTTGTAGCCTGCAACAAGGGTTTACCATTTAAATTTAAATTTTATTTTTAATAAAACTTTTAGGCTCACTGCTTTATGGCATATGCATACTGATTATTGATACATACTGAAAAGAAAAAAATTTGAAAAAAATTACCCAGGTTGACTAATACTAACAGCACACACATTCAACACTAATTTTTTTTTTTTTAAATATACAAGAAAGAATTTAAATTAATAGTCAACACCGACAAATTAAAAAAAATTAAAATTTAGAAAAAATGAAACAAAAAAACGCCGTGACAGGCACACAATCAAGTTTTAAAATTTACAAAAAAAATTGAAAAAGAAAAATGCAGTGACAGCCTACAGGCACACAGTCAACACAGAAAAATTTACAACTTACAAAAAAAATGAAAAAAACAGCAGCGGCAGATTGCAATCATCAATGTTAAATTGTTAATGTTACTGTGCAAACTGTGGCCAGGTGAAGTCGATGGGGGCTGCATTTCAACTTCAAAGTCGATGGGCTGCCTGCAGTTCAAGTGCAAATGAAAGAAAAACTTCAAAGTCTCCATATCCCTGGGCTGCCTGCAGTTCAAGTGCAAACTTCAAAGTCGTGAGGCAAGTAGCGGTTCAAGAATGAAGAATCAACAGTGAGTTGGTTTTGTCGTTCGATGGTGTGCAGCAGCGACAGAGTTTTCAACTGCGTGCAGCAGGGACGGAGGTTTTAACAGCGTCCAGGTCCAGCAACAGTGGTGTCCAGCATCCAGCGTTGGAGGTTTCGATGGCGTCGGCGTCCAGCAGCAGCGATTGCAGTGTTAGAAACTTAGAGGGATGGGCGTCGGGCTTCAACAAAGAAAAAATAAAACCCTTTTGGCCGGAAATAGTCAACACAATAATTTTTTTTTAAAACCATGATTTAAAAAGAATCATCAAAAAAATTCGAAATTGGTCAATGAACATGACCCAGGACGACCCCTTATGAGCCCAGACAACCCCCTTTTGCGGAAAACGACCCCAAAAATGGAGGAAACGACCCCTGACAAGTTTCCTTGCGTACCCTTTTTTTGGGAGCGTGGGGAAATGACACCCTCTTGTCCCCAAGTCCCCGGAGCACAGGGGAGATAGGAAACTTGACCCCCAGGTGGGGGCACGCGGCCGCATGGAACACTGTAGCAAATTGAACCTATCTCGGTCTCTTGAGAATGATCCTAGATCATGATTGGAATAGTTGAGAAAAATAAAGTTAATGCAGATTCCAGTATACCATAAATAGACATTGTTAAGAGTATTTGAGACTATTTACAATGAAACTTTTGAAGAGCTTAGGAAAATTGAGTTCGATGTTGGCAGAGAAGAGGTAATAAAAGAAGTGGTATAGGAGCAAATAAATTGAGAGAAGAGTCATATACTAATTATCCAGCTTTTTGGGTGGATTGAATTTTTCATGCATTGCAGTAATGGCTACATGTTCCATAGATAGTAACAAAATCCTGTCATCCTTTATGATGATGGTATTAGAGCTTCAAAGAGCGTTCCAGGAAAAACCATAAAGGTGAATAATTGCTGCCCTTGTTGATCAGGGTGTGGTATTTCCTTCCCTGTAAAATTTATTTCTATGTAGGTTTTATTATTTTGACATTTCTATATATACAGATATTTCACGCTAATGTTTTCCAATGTAAGAAAAAGGCAATTTGCACATCCCACCTCATGTAATCTTGGTCATGAGCCACCTTAGCTTTCATATGACCCTATTGGAGTGAAATGCATGATGTGCTTGTCTTCAGCGAGTAGATGTGCAACATTTCTTCCCCATGGCACTGATGAATTGGATTGCAGCCCATTTTGGTGGTATACATTTATAGTTCGCAGGGTATTTTGCTTATAAAAGTCTCACCCAATAGAACTTCATTTGGGTTTTTCTTGTTTGTGACTAAGTGTAGCAGCTGTACTTCATCTAGCAGTTTCATTTGTTTTTCTTTATCACTCATTTTTTCCCTAGAATTTCTATACTTAGTGTCTGTTTTTGGAGTAAACCATGCTCTTTTCATTGCAGTTTATTTTAACAATTCGAGATACTGTCATCAAGTATCATTACAGATGTAGTTTAAAATAAAAAATGTTTACTGGTTATTTACTATCCAATTATTGTTTTTTTAATGCAGAAAGCCTGAACAATTTTCCTCGTCGAACTCCAAGGTCTGTTGGGCTTCAAAATCAGGTGGCACAGCCACAAGAACAGAATGGTTCACAGACATTGAGCGGTGAACAAAGTGCAGGTCAACCTGCTTCTATGAAGCTTGTTGCAAATAATATTATTAATAATGTAAATAATTCAGCCAATTCAACCTCCCATACAAGCTCTACAAGCACCATAGCAGGACTTCTTCACCAGAACTCTATGAACTCCAGGCAGAGTAGTCTCTTAAGTGGTGTCACAACTTCTTTTGGAAGCACTATTCAAGTTCCTTCTGTTGGTTCCTCAAACTCTGTCCAGCAGTCACAGCTCCACGCTGCACCATCTTTTGCAAATTCAGGTACATCTGTTTCAAATTCTGTACAACCTTCTTCTGCTGCTACCTTAACATCTACTTCTATTCAGTTGGCTCCTATTACTGCAACTTCTAGCCTATATCAACAGCAGCCTGTGACAACTACTGATCTTGGCCGGAATGATTCAGAAAATTCTGTTCAACACATTATACAGGAGATGATGATGTCATCTCAGCTCAATGGAGGAATACCTTTCCAGCCCAGTGGTGGGGGGACTAATACTGGAGGCACTTTAGGTGTTAATAGTGTCATAGGGAGTGATATGAAGAATTTGAATGGATTGGTCCCAAATGGTAATGGGTCTGCAAATCTTAAAGGTTCAAATGGCTTGGCTGGAAATTGTTTGACTAACAATGTAAGTGTTGACTTCAACAACATAGGGGCAATTGGCTCAATGCCTAGCTCAGTAAATGGTATCAGATCCAATAATATAGGCATGACCAATAATTCTGTGTCGTTAAATGGGAGAACCAATATACCTTCTGTACCTCAAAATCTTACAATGCAAGATCCCAATTTCAGTCTTCAACAGGAACTGGGAGGAAATAGATTGTTGAGTGGTCTTGGTGCTTCAGGCAGCTACAGTAACAATCAATTTGATTGGAAGTCCACTTAAGGAAGGCTATTAAGTTTCGATGGAAGCTTTCTTTGTAAAACAGAAGGTTGTGGGAGAAACCCATTAGCATTATGTCGAAATACATAATGTTTGCCACATGTACTATGCAGTATCTTAGTCAGCTTCAATAAATCTCCCATAGTGGGATTCAGCCATTTCATGATACTTGCCAAAGGATAAAGTTACTCGTTGCTTCTGTATTGCACCTTTTGTGGTTTAGGTTAATTCATTTAGGCCATCTTTTCACATCCCAGATGTAATATGCATTTATCCACTAACACCCCATTTAAGGGACCCCCCTTCCCTCTTTCTCCAGCTTCAGAATCTGAGAGCTGTATACAGGAATTCGTACTCCCACTGGCTAGTTTGTAACTATATGATTCACTAAATATGTGGGAGTGTGTGATGCACTTAAAAGCATCAGTTTTTGCAGAATGATAATTTACTTGGAAGTGAAATGGTTGTGCTTTCTATTCTTGGTACAGGGTTTCAGCTGCAAAGTGTGTGAAAGACCTGGTTTGGTAAATGTGATTTGCTCCGTTGGACTCTCTTTGTTCTTACTCTAATCTCTTCCTAGATAGGTTTGTTTTATAGACCACCATGATGCAAACGGAAGATTTGCGGGAATAAAAGATATCTGATACTATTAGATTTATTCTTGCAAAATGAAGAGTAAGGAAATGAGCGTGCTTTTGCATTTATTAATTACCTCCAAAGGTTCGACCTTGAGATACAAAAGATGTGAAATGTACAGTTATACCAAATCTAAATCCATTTTTTTTTTCAGATTGCCATGATGGATGCCTTATTTCCTCTTAAATGGAAGTTGCACTTGATATGCTACATAACTGGAAGATACCATTCGTGTGCAATCACTTGGAACTAGTTATAGTAGTTGAAGCAAGACTGGGATTTGGAGTGGTGTAAAGAGCAGATTGATATAATAATTTAGAAATATTAACGGAAAGTGAAGAAGCCATTTAAAATAGAAGAAGTGTGGCTTATATGCCGTCTTATGTATTAGGTAGTCTTTGTTGTCAAAGCTTCTTTTCATGCCTCGTGTGTGTTTTTCGGAAGCAGTATTCACAGCGATCCAGCCCTTTTGTCTACTCTGTAAGATGTATATTTATTAATGCAAATACCGGCTATAGTATATACACGATTTATATATGCGCACTGCGTTTATATATTTTGTATTGTACAAACTTATATTCCAAAGACTAATTAGGATTTGAATCCATTGAAAAGACAGCAGTCTACTGTGGGCATTGTGGACAAACAAAATGGGAATAAACAATTATTTTTCGTTAATAGTGGTAAAATATGTTTGAAATATTTTTAGTTTTATATTTTATATATACAGAAATAAGTTTGAAGGTCTTACAAACTTATGCTATACAACAAGTCAAAAGTTTGCATTAAATCAAGTGGCATTTCTATTAGTGCTGCATTCAATATAGTAGTGCTGTGTAAGCTTATTTTTAAGTTGGTCATTTTACTTCGAAGTCTAAAGTGGTGTTTGAGCTAGAGATGAATAACCTAAGCAGTAATCTTGAAAAGGTAATACGATGTTAGCACATGGAATTTATCAACCAAAGTTATCGTGACATTATGGGATCTGGATTCATGTGCGAATCAACTTTCGTGCATAACAAATCAGTTCAACTCCTATCTATCGGGCTTACCTACTTTATATTTTCATATTGATTTAATAGAAAACAGTAACAATTCCGTTTCCTTCTATTAAAATTAAGAACGATTACATTTTTAATGCTCCAGATGTACTTTCTGCACAATACACAAGAAACAAATTACGAAATGAGTGACTCAAAAGTTCTCGATGATCTTAATTCTTTTGAAAGCTTAGAATCATTTGTGTTAAGGGGGCCCCTGCTTTTTGGATCTTTATAGCTGATTTTATTTCTGGATCATTAGATTTCTTCACAATATGTTGCATGTAAAGGGCCCAAACCCATTTGACCTTGGTGTAGTGACATTGAGTGCACTGTCTTCCTTTTCTTCCTTGACTGGAAGCACTAGGAGGTGCTCTCTTTCTATTTTTTCCTTTTGGGTTTTATCTTGTGCTTTTGGTGTGTGTTATGCCCAACTTGAATCTATTGTCCTTTTATTATCTAGAGCTTCTGCTTCTTCTGTTGTGGTTCTTCACCGTTCATGATCTTTCTTCCCAAAGGACTAGAGGGCTTTCCTAAGTCTATTTTTTGCACCAGGGATGAAGCGACGTGCCCAAATGTGAAGAATGCTCTCCATCAAAAGGATCTCTGTTTATCCAGCTTTTACTTTTTGTTTTCGAGATGTCCTTGGGGACAGGGCATTAGTGAAATCCATCTTTTATACACAATTTGGCATAGGGTGTGATATGGTCACCGTTGGGGATCTCGGGCGGCAGAAATGAAACTTGCCTGGAGTGTTTACAGTGGAGACCAATGATTTTGGGTCCTCAAAGAGCAAGGGTAGGTTTGTAAGCTGACCCCCATTGGGGTTGAATTTAATGATTCAAAGAAATGATCAGAGAGAGGAGAGCACCATTTCACGTGGAGGCTTGCGTGAGTCATAGACCTCAATGTCGGAACTGTTAATTGTCTTGATTCTCATCAGAGACATGGATGGATGAATGGCTTCACCATACAGACAGGGTTGGAGGACAGAAAAAATGTGGTCAAAAACCATTAAAATGATGGATTGATGGATTGAATACTAACTGATACACAGCTTCCTGGCCAAGGGAGACAGATGGAGATGAAGTGTTCCCTTTTCGGTTATGGAGTGACCTTTTGAATGAATTGCAACACTAGAGGAAGACACTGTCTTTGAAAGTTCTCTTCGAGCCATTTGAGGGTTATACACTGTGAAGAGCGGCCCATTGGAGGGTTCCGCACCAGTGATAATTTTTTTCTTATAGAGAAGATAAGTCTACCTGAAAAGGTGGCTTTGAGCTAACAACCGCACCTATATCAGCAATTTCAGATTATGAATGACCCTACAGCAATATATCTGAACTGTGTAGAGATCATGATGCGTAGAAGCTACGCCAAAGAACTATTTACACAAACGCTAGCTATTGAGGAGCAATATTTTAAAATTTTGAAAATGATGTTAGTTTGAATATCATAAATTTTCGAAATGATGCAAGTTTATATATTGCATTTTATTTTTACTGTATCTAGTTTCAGAAGTAGGGAGTTCTATATTTTTGTACACACTGGAAAGTAAAAGGAATTATGCCGATAGGCGTGGTCTATCTCAGAATAGGCATTACAGTTTTTTTTTTTTTTTTTAAAACATGAAAATTTATGGATGGTCTAGATTTATAATCTAAATGTATACTTTGTTCTATACACTGTCCAATGGATAAAAGTAGGGGTTTACAAATAGTTTTTCTGTTTCTGATCTCCACTCTTGCCCTGGCATTACAATTTGTCAGAGTTACAGATGACACTTTTGATGACTGTTGGCCTTTATCAGCCCTTTAATTTAATAGGGCTAAATGACTGCTTATAGTAAAAATAACAAAAAGTAAAAGAACTTAATATATAGTACAAACAAAAATAAAATAAATTAAAAAGATATATTATACTGTAAAAATAATTTTGTGGGTTTAACATTAGTTACTAAAGTTAGCATGAAAATGGGGATGATATGTAAGTTGAAGGGCCAAGAGGAGTCAAGGTTTTTAGCATGAGAATGAGGATGATATGTAAGTTGAAGGGTCAAGAGGAGTCAAGGTTTTCCATATATATTGCTGAAGTTTGTTAGTAGATTTAATATTTGCTAGATGTGAGAATAATGCAGGAAGAGAAGGGCTTGAAGAAATACTATTTACATATGACAGGGATATTTAATCTAAATCTGCCACTTGAAACAATGAAATGTAAATGTTGGTTTGTAAGGGTTTCCAGTGAGATTAGAATCAGTGAAATTGTGGGCAAGAGGAACAATGAGCATAAACAAAGTACCATCAAATTGCAGCGGGGTGGAGCCTGATATTCGGTGATGTGCCATGCGCATTGGGGTTTGGTCCATAACCAATGTCAGTGGGTTCATAGTCCAAAAGAATTGACTCTCTTATCTCTTATCAGTGATTCTTTGGTTGAAGCAGCATCATAATCTTTTAGATAACAAAGGCAATGCATTGAGATCCGTCGTTTTTTTGCGCAAGGAGAAGGGGCCACGATGCACCGACCCCTTTCATTACATGGCCAACCTTATGATATGCTAGGTGATCTCTGCTCTGCCTCCCCTTTCATTACGTGGCCAACCTTATGATGTGCTAGGTGATCTCTGGTCTGCCTCAATTATGCTTGTAATGCTTTCACTGCCTTGGGGATGTGCTAAGTGATCTCTGCTCTGCCTCAATTCTGCTTGTAATGCTTTCACTGCCTTGGGGATGTGCTAGGTGATCTCTGCTTTTGTTGCTCTTGCTTTTGTTGCTCTTGTTGCATTATCTCTGCTCTTATTATTATTATTATTTAAATATAATATAATATAATATAAAATTTAATATTATTTTTAAATCTAATATAAATTTATTATAAACCTTATAATAATATTAAATTTCATCTCACTTTAAAAATTAACTATTTTTTAAACCTTATAATAATATTAAATTTCATCTCACTTTAAAAATTAACTATTTCAAGCGGTAAATTTCAACTTGGAATTTTAGCTTTGTACAATATTTTGCGAGGATAAATTCACATAAGCGAGAACATTGGTAAGCATAATAAATTTCAAAAAATCTTTATTAAAATTTGTCATCATTTCATGTTCACCGGAAAAAGTAATTTTGCATTTTCAATGTCAGGTTTGACAACTTGAAGCTCTGGACTTTATCTCCAGGAAATGGTATTGGGGAGATGTTGACTACTCTACTATTACATCAATGACATGCTTGGTAAAGGGACAAAACTAGAAAATTTGTGTTCCAATATGCTGGCATTGAGGATAGGGAGGACTTGGAACATGCAGGGGAGTGAGTCTTCTATTTACAAGAAAACTGCCTAGGATTAACGACATGTAAAATTATTTTTTTTGGGTTCCAATATTTTCTTAACACAAGTTTGCCACTGCAACAAAAATATTTTGCTTAGGCTTGAGCGTATATAAATTATTTTGGTGGCTGTCAAAAGATTGAGCTTATGCGCACCCGTACCAACTAGTAGTTGCTGTAAAGCTAAAAGATTCATTCTGATTGCTTTCAAGTAGGATCTGGGCTTGAATCATCCTTTTAGAAACAACCGTAAATAGCCTTCTTTTGTGGCTCAACCATAGGGACATTGAATAGCCTTCTTTTGTGGCTCAACCATAGGGACATTGAATAGCCGCCTTTTGTGGCTCAACCATAGGGACATTGAATGGCCTTCTTTTGTGGCTCGTAAGACTAGCAACAATCTTTTAACAAGATGTAAGTGGCCATTTTTTTGGTTTAATTTGCTAGATTTGTTCCAGTTATTTTTATTTTTGTTTTCTTTGATAGTTCTTAAATAACCATCTTTAATAGAGTAGTTTTTATCATACTATATCGGATAAAAAGATCTATGATCCATTCTTTCGAGCAATGACCTAAAAGATCTATGATCCATTCTTTCGAGCAATGACCTTCATGTTATTTAATTATATGTATTTCCTTTCCCCTAATTTTCATTTGATTGATAAAAAAATATATTTTTTCCATATGGTTTCCTTTGTTAAATTATTTTTTCCTCTTAGTGGATTGAGTGTCAATAGTTGCTTACCTCCATTTTGCTTTTTACATAGTTTGACTATGTAGTTCTTGGACTCTTCCTAATTTGGGTGGCTTTGTAAAAGTTTGTTGATTTATTTATGATCGCGGGGATTCCAAAATAATGTTTTGGCAATCAAATCTCCAAAAGACACGATCCTCTATGAATTCCATATATCTTGTTTCTATCCTTAATATTTCCCAAGTACTTGAATTTCATTACCTTCACACTTGGTTTTACTTAAAATTTTTAGTATAGTTTGAGATTTTTATTTTTATTTTTTTTATTTTTTTATTTTTATATTATTTTATTTTTTTTTCATTTGTTGTTAAATTAACAAGTTTTGACATGCTTATTCTAACTCATGGTGTGCATTCGGATACATCCGTTTTTACCAAGATCACATATATCTTTGTTCTCATTATTTGTGTCTTAAGAATGTTTTGCATTTATTGTGACATTGTTGCTGTCACCATTAGAATAATGTTTCTATCTAATTGAATAACTAAAACAACTACTTAGAAAAGTGCTATTTGTACCTCGATCGGTAAATAGAGAATTCTTCAAGTCAACTTGTACTTCAGCTTTATTTATTTTTGGGGCTCAATCTTTTGTCAAGCGTTTTAGTAAATAGAAAGTGGGAAAGCTGAAGCATTTGTTTGGAAGACCTATGACCTAAATTCAAGAGTATTATCAATTCTTTTTCTAGAACCAAGATCCACATTAAAAAAGTAATCTTTGGAATTTCCTTGTTTACTTCCTACTTGAATGCCTACATGAATTTAATATAATATCTATGAATCTATTTTCTTCCTTCACACCTTTGCTTTCAAAGGTGTCACCCACGAATTGACTACAGGGAAGAGTTCTAAGTGTTCGAAGTATTCATATATCTTTCATGAAATTTGAGCTCATGCAAGACAAAATAACTTTCCTTTAAGATTCTACTATAATAATGAGCAATGAAAATGGTTTTGTGGGACCCCATTCTCAAAGATTCTTCTATAATAATGAGCAGTAAAAATGATTTTGTGGACACCTATTCTCAAAGATTCTTATATAATAATGAGTAATGAAAATGATTTTGTGGACCCCCATTTATTAGTATAACAATGGTTGTTATAGAAACAAATTCAACGAACCATTCGATTCACTTAATGTCAAATCCCAATATAAGAAGGATAACTTTTAGAAAACGTCAATTGACTTTCTTGTAGGATTTTTCAAAATCCATTTTCATTGACATCCATGTTTCATTTATTTCATAGTGTTGAGGATATTCTTTCACCAACATTAGTCGTATCAATCTTACCTACTTACCACAAAAGCCGCCTTTCTCTTCAGATATCCTCTTCAATAAGGGTGTCTTTTTGGAAGGCGAGGAGGAGATGCTTGATATCATTTCATGTGTCATACATTCCTTTCTCCATTACAAGAATTATTACAATGAAATGTATTTGAATCATAAGACAAAGATCGCTGCATTGAGAAGCTAAGAAGGCGAGGGAGGGTTGCATTCCACAAAACTTGCCTAGAACTTGCACCTAACCCTAACTACATGAAACATCCCACTTGCATGAGCAATATTACTCAATAGGAATTGAACATTTCTTTGGGGTATTGAACGTTAGTTGGGGGCATTAAGTACCCTCACTTTATCACCAACTAACCAATACATAATTGACATCTTTAGTATGAGTTTTAACCTTGAGATAATTTTGTGAATTGAATTGCACAAGGAAATTATCATGAAGGAAGGGAACTCTTTAAACTTTTCTTTTCACTAAAATGAGGATAAAGAAATTATGTCAAACTCATTGACATTTATGATTTTTCTTTGTAGCATTAATAGTTTCTAAATTGATCTGAAGATATGTTTTAATTATATGTTATATCTTTTTGGGAGATAATTCCAACCAAAAGGCGTATAACTCAAGAATTATATCTTTCACCAGGGACACTAATTATAGGATTCTTTTTGGAAATTTATGTCCAAAAGCTGCCAATCATTTTTCAATGATTGATGGGATGAATTAAAACAATTCCTAACATTCTATAGAAAAGTCTTTAGGGTATAACAACATGGATTTAAAGAAAGATTCAACTTCCTTGCTAATTATGCCATTCCCCTCTAAGATATGACATAATTAGTTTCCCTAACAATTCTTGTGATTCAAAGAAATATTGGGTTTGTTGCAATTTGCTCATTCCCTACATCATTGTTAAGTCTATTTTTTTGAATTTCTCATTGATAATTCCCCTTTTCAAAAAGATTTTATGATTTTTTTTCCACATCCTCAATTTTGGAAAGAATGTGGATCATATATGTTTAATACCACATGAATATAATTCTATATTTTTGAATAAAACTAAATATTGATCCAAACTTGGCATTGGAATTTGTGTCTTAATTTTTGTTTCATTCCACCATATTAATAATTTAGTAGATCTTCTTATTGTATCTTAATCCTTCACAATTTTGTTAACGATCATTTTTTTTTTCAGCTCATGCTTTTCTTTTTCTTTATTTCTTTCAAATCTTACCATTTGTTATCAAGAGCTTTGGGCCAAATATTCCATGAAAGGAATATGAGATTCTTATTGAGAAAAAAGGTAAGACATCCTCTATGAATCACTTTCATGGATCTATTAGATACCTAAAACTTAAATTAACCCCTTTCATGATAGGGCGGACTCCAAGGATTAAGGAGACATACCCTTGTAAACCTTCCATCTATTTATGTTTGCTTTAAGGAAAAGGAGCTTTTGGGTTTGTGAATATACATGTTTTGATGGATTCAACATATAATATTGAAGAATAAACTCATCATATAAGACATTTTAAATTAAAACATAGAACTTGCATATGCTTCTAACTCCATAAGATGAAACCTAGAAAATGCATAAATCATCCTATGAATTTTAGAAACATATTTTCATAAAGTTGGACAATTTTTCTTACAAGGACATTATAAAATTTGAGTCTTTTTTGTTTTCTTGGAAGTATTTATATTTCATTGAGTATTTTTGTACTTCAAAATTATCCTTGTAATATGGAATTACACAACGATTTAAGTGATGGGAATGAACCCCAAAATAGTCATATCTTAAGAAATGAATATGATAGAGCATTTAAGAATGGTCCAAGAAACTAACAAAACTAAGGCATAGTACATACAATTTGTTCTATTAAACACCCCACTAACAATTTAAAAATAATAGAAATTTATCTTGTTAGGTTATATTAACCCCGAGGGTGAGCTCAAGTGATTATGAGCCAGATGTGGGATTTCTCCCCCAGAATTGGAAAAGTCATGGATTTGACTCTCTTGATCCTATTGGGGTGAGACTCCATAATTATGATAAATGACTTACCCCTTTTATCATCCATGGATCATGGGAAAGTATTTGGAGGGTTATTTTTGCAAGGGTTTTCTCGGGAAAAAGAATTTTATCTTATATTAAAACAAATGATCAATACAATTATGAGATGACTTAAAAATACAAATTTATAAAACTAATGAAAAAGCATAAAATATACAATACTTACTTTGCAATATACCCATAAAAAATCAATACAATTTATTAAAACATATAACATCATTATCGACTTCAATATATTCAATGTTTATTAGAATCTAGAAATCCATTTCAGAAAATATTTCCCAAGTCATAAATTGGAAGCCAGCAAGGTACTATGAACATTTCAATGCATCAATGTTTTTTCTTAACACAATGAAGCATCTTTAAAAAGGGAATAGGGTTTTCTTAGATCACGTATCTTTTTTGCTCATCTTATATAAACTTTTATCAGGTCGCGATTTGAACCAATGCTTATAACTTTGAAAAAAGATTCAATGTCTCTATCAACAATAAGATTGATTCAAAAATATGTCCATACACACACAAACACACACTAATAGCTTTGAAAAAAAGGATTTAATGTCTCCATCAATAATAAGTTTGATTAAAAAATATCTTCCCCCCACTCCACCTCACCCGCCCCACCACTAATAGCTTTGGAAAGAAAGATTCAATGTATCTATCCAAAAATAAGTTTGATTCAAAAATATGTCCACACACACACACTCTCTGTTTTAGTACCACATATCACTCGACTTCTTGTTATACTTATAGAAAGTCCCATATGTCTGCATTAAATTTTGTTAGTACTTGTCAAATGTACTTGTTATTGACATACAATGTTTAGATAACATCATCATAATGTTGTAGGCAATATTTTAGTACTTTGGAATGGAAATACCTCCAAAAATAACATATCATCAGTTTCCCAATAAGGTTTTCTTTAAATAGGACAAACTTTAGTTCATTTTTGGTGTATGAATTGAAGAAGGCTTCTTCCATTTTAAATATCAAGAAGACATTTGAATTGTTATTAGTGCCAATTTATTAAAAACTAAGTTAGATCACTAAATGAAAAAAGTTTAGATAAAGTTGAGTCAGATAACAAGTTGAAGGGAAGTTACTCTCAATAACACTATCATATTATTAATGAATCACTGGTGCATCTATTATAAATCCAACCAAAAGGGGCATAACTCAAGAATTACATCTTTCACGAGGAACACTAATTGTAGGATTTTTTTTTGAAATTCATGTCCAAAAGCCGCCAATTCATTTTTCAATGATTTATGGGATGAATTAAAGCAATACTTGATATTCTATGGAAACGTTTTTAGGGTCTAACAACATGGATTTAAAGAAATATTCAACTTCCTTGCTATTTATGCCATTCCCCTCTAAGACATGACATAATTAGTTTCCGTACCAATTATTGTGATTTAAAGAAAAATCAAGTTTACAACAATTTTCTCATTCCCTACATCACTGCCAAGTCTATTTTTTTGAATTTCTTGTTGATAATTCCCCTTTTCAAAAAGATTTTATGATTTTTTTTCGACATCCTCAATTATGAGAAGAATGTGGATCATATATGTTTAATACCACATGAATATAATTCCATATTTTTAATTAAAACTATATATTGATCCAAACTTGGCCTTGGAATTTGCATCTTAAAATTTTGTTTCATTCCACCATATTAATAATTTATTAGAGCTTCTTATTGTATCTTAATCCTATCCAATTTTGTTAACGATCATTTTATTTTCAACTCATGCTTTTCTTTTTCTTTATTTCTTTCAAATCTTACCTTTTGTTATCAAGAACTTTGGGCCAAATATTCCATGAAAGGAATATGACGATTCTTATTGAGACAAAAGTTAAGATATCCTCTATGAATCACTTTTATGGATCTACTAGATACCTAAAACTTAAATTAACCCCTTCCATGATAGGGTGGAATCCAAGGATTAAGGAGACACACCCTTGGAAACCTTCCATCTATTTATGTTTTCTTTAAGGAAAAGGAGCTATTGGGTTTGTGAATATACGTGTTTTGATGGATTCAACATATATTATTGAAGAATAAACTCATCATAGAAGGCATTTTAAATTAAAAATATAGCACTTGC
The DNA here is from genome assembly GCA_000404065.3 of Pinus taeda. NCBI lineage: Eukaryota > Viridiplantae > Streptophyta > Pinopsida > Pinales > Pinaceae > Pinus > Pinus taeda. Next base: position 196,939 of record APFE030086575.1, read on the forward strand.
ATATACTTATAACTCAATACGATGAAACCTAGAAAATGCATAAATCATCCTATGAATTTTAGAAACACATTTTCAAGAAGTTGGACAATTTTTCTTATGAGGACATCATAAAATTTGAGTCTTTTTTGTTTTCTTGGAAGTATTTAATGTTTCATTGAGTATTTTTGTACCTCAAAATTAACAATTTAAAATCACAGAAATCTATCTTGTTAGGTTATATTAACCCCGAGGGTTAGCTCAAGTGATTATGAGCCAGATGTGGGGTTTCTCCCCTAGAATTGGAAAGGTCATGGGTTTGAATCTCTTGATCCCATTGGGGTGAGACTCCATAATTATGATAAATGACTTACCCCTTTTACCATCCAAGGATCACGAGGAAGTATTTGGAGGGTTATTTTTGCAAGGGTTTTCTTGGGAAAATAGAATGCTATCTTATATTAAAACAAACGATGATTGCAATTATACGTGGCTTAAAATTACAAATCTATAAAACTAATGAAAACATAAAATATACAATAATTACATTGCAATATACCCATAAAAAATCAATACAATTTATTAATAACATCATTATTGACTTCATCGTATTCGATGTTTATTAGAATCTAGAAATCCATTTCAAAAATATTTCCGAAGTCATTTTAAATTTTTTGAATGTAATAAATTGAAGCTAACAAGGTACTATGAACATTTCAATATATCGATGTTTTTTCTTTAACACAATGAAGCATCTTTAAAAAGGGAATAGGGTTTTCTTAGGCCAAGTATTTTTTTTGCTCATCTTGTATAAACTTTTATCATGTTCTGGTTTGAACCAATGCTAATAAATTTGGAAAAAAGATTCAATGTCTCTATCAACAATAAGTTTGATTCAAAAATATGTCCCCACACACATAAACCCACGCTAATCGCTTTGAGAAAAATGATTTAATGTCTCTACCAATAATAAGTTTGATTAGAAAATATGCTCCTCTGCGCCACCCCCCCACCCCGCCCCCCCCCCACACACACACTAATAGCTTTGGAGAAAAAGATTCAATGTATTCATCCGAAAATAAGTTTGATTCAAAAATATGTATACACATACACACTTTGTGTCACAACCACATATCACTCCACTTCTTGTTATACTTACATAAAGTCCCACATATCTACACTAAATTTTGTTAGTACTTGTCGAATGTACTTGGTATTGACATACAATGTTTAGATAACATCATCATAATGTTGTAGATAATATTTTAGTACTTTGGAATGAAAATACCTCAAACATATCATCAATTTCCCAATAAGGTTTTATTTAAATAGGATAAGGTCTAATTCCTTTTTAGTGTATGAACAGAAGAAGGCTTCTTCCATTTTAAATATCAAGAAGACATTTGAATTGTTATTAGTGCCAATTTATTTTAAACTATGTTAGATCACTAAATGAAAAAAGTTTAGATAGAGTTGGGTCAGATAAATAAGTTGAAGGGAAGATACTCTCAATAACTCTATCATATTATTAATGAATAACTGGTGCATCTATTATAGAGGAGTTTACGTCATTATATATTATTCCCCACTAGGTAAATCATTTCCAGTTATGAATGTAGGATAGATCACTCTATGCTAAAATTGAACATGAACATATTTTGGACTGCAGATTACTGTGGTGTGGTTTCTGAGAGGAATTCGGATTATCCACAGTGTTCATCTTTATATGGGTCGACGTTTCGAGTCTAGACCCAGACTCATCATCAGGACTGATGTACGGAGAAAAGAAAGAAAAGGGTTTTGATAAATATGTAATAGGTTGATGTAAAGAGAATGTGGCCGACTTAATTGCCTGTTTATTGCTCTTATTTCATTATTTATATTTATTTACATCATTATCCATCATTATTCATATTATTTATTATTATTAATTGTTCTTAATTATTATTTATGTTATTATTTATATTATTATTATTAATCATTATTTGTATTGTTATATTTATCTTTATTATATTATTAATTTTTAATTCATTATTAATATTATTAGTCATTATTTATATTATTATAATCATTATTTATTATTATTATTTAATTAATCATTGTTATAATTAATATCTCTATTATTATCTAATCCTTAGCTTCATTATTAATATTTATGTATTTATTACTATTTATAAGTATTAATCATTATTTATATTATTATTTATACATAAGATTGTTATTTACATCATAAGTTTATCATCCTTATTTATATTATTATTAAATTATTATTTATACTATTATTATTAATCATTAATTATTTATTATTTATTATTTGTATTATTTTTTATTATCATTGTTTATATTACTAACTATATTATTATTTATCCTTAGTTATTATTATTATTTTTATGTTATTATTATGTTATTTATTATTATCAATTATTATTTTTATTGTTATTTATATCCCAAGATTGTTATTTATATCATAGGTTTATCTAATTATTTAAGCTAATTAGGGAGTTAGGGATAAGCAGCAGATTAGGTCAATTAGGCTTTAGGGAGAGGCAGACTGACTAACATAGTATAATGTATAATATATATATCTATATATAGACACTACATTATAGTATAGTATATCTATATCTAGTATAAAGGATAGCCCTGGAATAGGAGCTTTCATAGGAATGGGGACTTGCCTTCGCCTTCGGTCTTGATCTAGGCGCGTTATATACGTTGCGGTAGTTTTTATATGGTTCAAAGGGGTTCGATTCCTCGGTGCCGTAGATTGGAAAAACGAACGATATGGTAAATTTATAGTATTATTCTTGGGGTTTGTATCTTCTCGTTGAAATTTTGTTGGTATTGTTCATCAACATTTTCTTATTTATGATGAAATAGAAAGAATATGAACTCCCGACCCTATGTTCCCTATGATTGTCATTGAATGAAATATGATTATATTGCATCGCGGACGATATTACCAAATATCGGTGACTCGAAGATTCGAGAAATTAAAACAATTCAAAGTTTAACTTGTCCATGCCAAAGGAACTATGGGAACATTCTGACCGATTAAAGAATTCTCTACCATTCTTCAGATTCAGTTTGGATTCAATCAGAGAGGATTGATGGGTCGAGAATATACCTTTTATATCCTAAGTTTGCTATTTTTTTACTCATTAGCTACTCCAAAAATGAAGTGCGAGAATGGTTATATGATAAGTGCTTAAACTAGTTAATAAGTTATGTACTATTATGTAATCTATTAATAAACCCTTATTACTGTAATACCATGTAAAGTCTATAATATTATTGAAAAATTAAGCTTATTATATTGTTAATTTATTATTCATTAATGCATTATGTTGCTAATGAATTAAAATTGAATAGAAGAATTAGCTGCATGTTATTTTATTAGTTACTCAAGTTAGTTACTAAGTTTTACATTTAACCTAGTTACAGATATTATGATAACTTATGTTATTCTTCGTGGGGGGCGAGCAAAGAGTTCCAATTCTTGCTAATTTCTAGGCCTCCATCCCTATTAAGGTTTCGCAGGTGCTTTATGATTTCAATAGCTTCTCTAACCTTTCGCTTGAAGTGGTGATCTTCCTTGGCAATGACCTTGGCATCTTCAAGGCTTTTACCTACATGTTCGGCCAAGGCTGAAGAGCAGGTTCTTTCATTACGGATATCTGCACTATGCTCTTTGAGCCTAATCCTCACGGACCTACCCGTTTCCCCTATATATTGATCCCCACAAGAGCAATTAATGATATACACCCCTTTCTGCTGTAGTTGTTCTTGGCTGTCCTTAACAGACTTCATTCTTTGTTTGATGGTTGACCAGGGTTTGAATGCAGTATTTATATTTCACTAAAAAAGGAGGATGCAGAGGTCCTCAACAAGGGTCTAAATTTCGCCTTGGCCCCTAACAAAATACCCAATGAAGAAATCATTTGCAGCTTAGAAGATGGAATTAAGACGCTTAAGGATGAAGATAAAGAGCTCATTAGACAAGAGTGTGCCGTTATCCTAAGAAAACCCAAACCTCCTAAAAGAAACCTAAACCCTGAACAGCTTAAAGCCATAAAAAAGTCTTAGGAATAATAATGACATTGTAATTCTGAAGGCTGATAAAGGCGACGCCACTGTCATAATGAATTATGAAGATTACGTCGATAAAATGAAAGACCACTTATATAATAGTGGTAGCTACAAGAAACTAGAGAAAAACCCCATCTCTAAAATCAAAAACCTGGTAAAGAAAGCTATAAAAGAAACCAATCTTGATGATAAATTAAAAAAGCGATTGACCCCTAATAGTGAAATCACGCCTCGGATTTATGGAGCACCTAAAATACATAAAAAAGAAGTCCCCTTAAGACCTATAGTCAACACTATAGGGTCTCCCACTTATGAGTTAGCAAAGTATGTCGCTAGCATTTTGTCCCCGCTAGTTGGAAAAACTAGCTCTTACATTAAAGATTCCAATCAATTTGTCAAGTACATTAAAAACACTAAGCTAGATCCCGGAGATAAAATCGTTAGTTTTGACGTAGTCCAACTCTTCACCAAAATCCCCCTTGATGAAGAAATTCAAGTAGTTGAAGAAGTGGCAGACCCCCAGACTGCAAAATTAGCTGAAATCCGTCTTCGCTCCACCTTCTCCTTCTAAGGTGAAATATTTGAACAAACTTCAGGTGTTGCTATGGGATCGCCTCTTTCGCCAATCGTGGCAAACCTTTTCATGGAAAAATTTGAGAAGAAGGCTCTCGATTCCTACCCATTGAAACCTAAATCTTGGGTTAGGTTTGCAAATGACACTAGTGTCAACTGGCCTCATGGCGAGAATGAACTTAACAAGTTTTTGGACCATCTTAATAGCATGTCTGAAGACATCAAATTTACAATGGAAGTAGAAGAAAATAATTGCATTCCCTTCTTGGACATTCTCCTCATAAGAAGAAATGATGGCTCAATAGGTCATAAAGTATTTAGGAAGAAAGCCCATACCGATAACTACCTTCATGCTGATTCACACCACCACCCAGCTCAAAAAATGGGGGTACTGCAAACCCTCTTCATTAGAGCTTGCAGGATTTATGATATAAACCATACTGATGAAGAAATTTCTTACCTAAAAAGAACATTCGCCAACTTAGGGTACAACAATAAAAGCATATTCAAAGCCATTCAAAAGGCAAAATCCGATAACAATAAAAACAAGGCGAAAGACCCCTCAACCTCTAATTCATACCTTCCGTACATTCAAGGAGTCACAGACAAGATAGCTAAAATCCTCAAAAAGAAAAATATAAATACTGCATTCAAACCCTGGTCAACCATCAAACAAAGAATGAAGTCTGTTAAGGACAGCCAAGAACAACTACAGCAGAAAGGGATGTATATCATTAATTGCTCTTGTGGGGATCAATATATAGGAGAAACGGGTAGGTCCATGAGGATTAGGCTCAAAGAGCATAGTGCAGATATCCGTAACGAAAGAACCTGCTCTTCAACCTTGGCCGAACATGTAGGTAAAAGCCTTGAAGATGCCAAGGTCATTGCCAAGGAAGATCACCACTTCAAGCGAAAGGTTAGAGAAGCTATTGAAATCATAAAGCACCTGTGAAACCTTAACAGGGATGGAGGCCTGGAAATTAGCAAGAATTGGAACTCTTTGCTCGCCCCCCACGAAGAATAACATAAGTTCTCATAATATCTGTAACTAGGTTAAATGTAAAACTTAGTAACTAACTTGAGTAACTAATAAAATAACATGCAACTAATTCTTCTATTCAATTTTAATTCATTAGCAACATAACACATTAATGAATAATAAATTAACAATATAATAAGCTTAATTTTTCAATAATATTATAGACCTTACATGGTATTACATTAATAAGGGTTTATTAATAGATTACATAATAGTACATAACTTATTAACTAGTTCAAGCACTTATCATATAACCATTCTCGCAATTCTTTTGGAGTAGTTAATGAGTAAAATAATAGCAAACTTAGGATATAAATAATAATATAAATAAGGGTAAATAATTAGATAAACCTATAATATAAATAACAATAACAATCTTGGGATATAAATAACAATAAAAATAATGATTGATAATAATAAATAACATAAATAATATTAAAATAACTAAGGATAAATAATAATATAATTAGTAATTATAAACATTGATGAATAAAAAAATACAAATAATAAATAATAATAATAAAATAATGATTAATAATAATATATAAATATTAATTAATAGATAAATATAAATAATAAAATAAGGATGATAAACTCATGAGGTAGATAACATCGTATTTATAAATAATATATAAAAAATGATTAATAATAATAATAGTAATAAATAACATAAATTTTAATGATAGCTAAGATTAGATAATAATAGGATATTAATATAAAAAGATTAATAAAAAATAAATAAATAATATAATAATGATTAATTAATAATAATAATTAATAATATAATAAATAAATAATACTAATAATATTAATAACGGATTTAAAATAATAAATAAATAAAGATTAATATAATAATAACAATACAAATAATGATTAATATAATAATATAAATAATTATATAAATAATAACATAAATAATAATTAAGAACAATTAATAATAATAAATAATATGAATAATGATGGATAATGATCTAAATAAATATAAATAATGAAATAAGAGTAATAAACATGCAATTAAGTCAGCCACATTCTCTTTACATCAATCCATTACATATTTATCAAAACCCTTTTCTTTCTTTTCTTCGTACATCAGTCTTGATGATGAGTCTGGGTCTAGACTCGAAACGTCGACCAATATAAAGATGAACACTGTGGATAATCCGAATTCCTCTCAGAACATATTTTAAAGAGGATAGATCACTCCATGCTAAAATTGAACATGAACATATTTTAAAGTCATAATTTAAGTGACTTTATCACATATCCTTATATTCCAAGACCCTTATGGCTTATGTTATTGAAAGCAAAGATTACTAACCAAAGATAAATCATTATAAATGATAACAAAAAAATATTCATAAGTTTCTTCTTTGAAATAAATGATTGAATTAGACAACGCTCCATCAAGTTGTGTGATAACCCTCGTAAAGGCGAAGATCCTTAGTTCTCATATTCCACCTCCCTAAGTTCTCATATCATGGATCTTGAATTAAATTACTAGATCACAATCCACATGCATGTCTCATAACCTCATTAAGGACAAGAATCCACATGCACCACATTCATGTCTCACAATCTCATTATAGATAGAAATCCACATGCATGTCTAAAAAATCTAATGAGGGATAATTCATAAGATCCAAAAACTGCTGAACTATTTGGGGAAACGTCCATACTGAGTTGTATATACACTAAATCCGATCCTAATTCAAATTTTGGGCTTATTAAAATTAATAAAGTTTCTCTTTCTTCACTAAAGTCATCACCATTATTAACATTCAATGAATATTCAATAATGGCTACATTTGCTACATGTGGTTTATCTTTGAGATATCTCTTGAGAAATCTTTAGCTCAAAATATATATTTTGAGGCTATGTGACCTGTTTACTTGCAATAATAATATAATATCTTCCCCTTGTTGTTAGTTGATATGCTATGGTTGTTGCTTTAGTATACTGCCATCATAGGTTGAAAATAATCTTCGATCTCTCATGCAATTTCTTTGTTTTCTTCAGCTATGATAGAAATCATCATATCTTCTATAGTTTGAGAAGGTAATTGGTTGAGAGTAAAAATTACATTATAACATTGAGAAGACAAATTATTTAACAAAATGGATTTCACATCTTATTCTTTTACGATAGCTTTGAATTTAGCTATCTATCTAATGGGAGAACTTAGATTATTATGTGGCTAGAGATACCCACTTCAATAGTCATCTTGGATATTAATAACTTTAGCTTTAAAGGAAACTTTGCATTCATCAATTGTAAAGACCCTTCTTAATATAACTTTTTATTTTATTTTATTTTAAAGATAGTCTTCTTACAAAATCTCCACTCCTAATAATTACCGATTTGTGGATCAATAGCTAACCCTAGAAATGTTTATAAGATAATGGAATTTCCATAACTCTCCTTGTTGGCTAAATACAAATACTCAATAAGTCATCACCTTACCATCTTTTGTACTATTATTTAAAAAATGCATTAAAAATAAATCTAGAATCTCTAGTAAAAAGCTTCTTCGTTCACATATCAACTATGGGTCTTTATACAAATTTATTTTCCAAAGGTTTAACAATGCATTCATCCTATGTTTAACTCCATCACATATAAATACACACATTTTAATTTTCTTTCCATGATAACAAATTTAAACTTCTACATCATCTTAACAAGAGATTATTTCCGTTATCCAAATATCTAATATATATCTATCTATGTGTTTCACTATATTTTCTTGGTTTATTGTAAGGTTCTCTCACAATCTTAGTCCCTTATCCAAATATCTAATCTATATCTATCTATGTGTTTTAGTATATAAATTCATCCTATGTTTAACTCCATCACATATAAATACACATATTCTTATTTTCTTTCCACGATAACAAATTTAAACTTCTACATCATCTTAGCATAGGATTATTTCCTTTATCCAAATATCTAATCTATATCTATCTGTATTTCACTATAGATTTGTATCATGGATGATACATGCGATACAATGTTTTCTTGGTTTATTGTAAGGTTCTCTCACGATCTTAGTCTCTTGTCAAATATCCAATCTATATTTATCTATGTGTTTCACTATATAATTTGGATGATACATGCGATACAATATTTTCTTGATTTATTGTAAGGTTCTCTCACGATCATATATTTTCTTGATTTATTGTAATGTTCTCTCACGATCATTATAAGAGGTAGGACCTTAGTTATTTGCTCAATAAGATGCAATTAAACAGTGTTGATATGAACACTATACATAACCTCTCTTAAACTTATTAATCATTTTGATAGTTGTAATACTTTAATGGTTCATCCTTCTATACAATACATACATATTTCCTCAAAGCGATTTCTCGACTTCGAAGTATTGTATTTAAACATATAATGTATTGAGTTCAAAGTCTTCCTTTCAATGCGGTATTGAACGAGTATTAATCTGAGCTGTATGTGTTTTTGACATTCCTCTAGATTGTTCTGTATTTAAGAGGGAAGGTAATTCTATTCGCCACCTATACAAATACTCTTAAGCTAAACCCAATCTATATTTAAGAGGGAAGGTAATTCTATTCGCCACGTATACAATCTTGGTTTGACCAGAACTCATAAGTTCAACCAGATTGTTTGTGAATGAATCAATTTTCATTATGAAATTAGGGTTTTATCACTCGGTTAATCATTTCGTTTGGTCGTTGTGTTGTTTAATTTTCTCATTGGCCTTCGTTCATTGTGCCGTTCTGCGGCTAGGGCTTTAATCTCGATTTCAATGGAAAACACTGCTTTCTTTGACTCCGTACCTCCATGTGTATTGTGGTTTACCTTCAATAGGTATGTCGCTTCCATC
>APFE030086576.1:0-10092 GCA_000404065.3 Pinus taeda
TCCAAGCCAGGGAAAAACCCCTCCAAGGGGAAAACCCAGAAAATTTATTTTCTTCTTATTGAATCAAATCAAAGTGAGACATTCAAGACCCAAAAGACCTTGACCAAGACCTCCTCAAACACCAAGTCATCCCTCCAATGAAAGCTTCTTCAAACAAGTCAACATCCACAAAGTCAACTCTAGTCAATCTTCACCAAAGCTTGCCCAGTTCACAATTTCGGCCCTACAGTTCATATAATTGCCCTAGAAACTCGCACGTGTTAGCAAAAATAGTCAGAAATCAGAGAATCTTCTTCTTCCTTGGGTTTATCTCTCTTCCTTAGCCTTCACACTTCTTTTATGTCTCTCTTGCTTGGAGATCAAACTTGTGAGTGAGTGTGTCCAAATGAGGTCCAAGTCTCTTCCTTTTATAGCCTTTCACGTGGTCGAATTAGGCCTCTCCTAGGCCGACTTCTTATGGAAGGGTCGACTTGATCTTGGGGATCACATAGACTTTTCTAGAATCAAAAATAATAATTTATTTTGATTACAAATTGTCTGAAAGGGAATTTGACTCATGACAAAATTTCTTATTGAGTTAAGAAACCCTAGAAGCATGACAAACATGCTTGTCTAGAAAAATAATGATAATAATAAATTTTATTTTTCTTCTTTTGCAAAATATACATTGATACAAGTACAAATATAATTATGAAGACTGAATCTAGTTACATTTCTAACACTCCCTCTTAACTAGGGAGGTATTCATAATTTCACAATAGGATACATGAATTCTCAAATTGAAATTTCTCATAAGAAGACTCAGATTGTTAAGCCATCTTATAAGCATCATAACCAGCGTTGTCAATTTCAAAAACAATCAGTCTTTGACAAGCTCTAACTCTCCATTACATTAGAGAACAATGCTAGGAGGCATACATTTGGACACTATCATCTCATGGCACATACCCCATCTAAATGTTCACCAGGTATGTTCTGCCAGGACTATTCTTCTCTTGGATTGCCAACCCTCAAATAATATCGATCCTCTTCGACTACTCTTATCTTGGATGCCCTACCACATCCTCAAAGAGAATCGGTCCATGAGACTACTTCTATCTTGGATTCCCAATCCTCAAGAAGTATCAGTCAAAAAAGCTTATCCAATCCTCCATTCTCCCTCCTAGTGCCATACACTAGATGTACAACGGTTAATCCTGGCCTAGTGCATGACACCTATGGAGAATATAGTGTCCCATATCACTCCCTCTAAAGTACTCAAGCTTCTTATTCGGAAAAGACTTCGTCAAAATATATCTTGTTCATCAGTGGAGATATAATGTAGCTTCACAACCCCATCCTGCACCAAGCTTTGAATATAATGATACCTATTGTTAATATGCTTCGTCCTAGCATGAAAAATTGGGTCTTCAGTCAATCTTATGCTACTTTGGTTATCACAACATATGATGGCAAGGTCCAATGGTCCTTCAAATAAATCTGATAGCAGCATTCTCAACCAAACAGCTTCTCTTCCAACTTCACATGCCGCAATATATTTTTCTTCAACACTACTTAATGCTATTGAGTCTTCCTTCCTATTCATCCATGAGATCATAGATGATCCTAAGCTAAAGCATCTACTAGTAGTGCTTCTTCCATCTGTTTCACTGCCACCCCAATCAGAATTTGTATAACCTACTAGTTGTATTTCCTTACCAGCGTATCTCAGGCAATGATGTATCGTTCCACGAAGATATATCAAAATATGTTTAGCTGCTATCAAATGATCATGCTTTGGCTGTTGGAAATACTGAGAGGGGGGTGAATCAATATTTCTTTTCAATTGTTATTTTTACTAGTTAGAGCACTTATAATTAGAAAGCCAGCTTTTTTGTTTTTGCTTCTTGAAGGATGTTGTTGCATGGAGAGGACTTGACTTTGCTTGGAGGTGTCTTCTTTGACTCTAATACATAAGTATACCTATAGTAACATGCCCTTAAGGTCTTCAACATAATTATTTTGAGTCTTTGACTCACCTATAGCACTTTAACATGTGCTAGACTTATTTCAATGAGCAAGAAACTCATTGACATATATTAAAAAAATAATATTTTTTTTCTTGAATAAATACAAATATCAAAAGTACATTTATGAAGACCAAAACTAGTTACATTTCCTTCAACACTCTGATTGTTGCACCTTAGGTGTACAGTTCAGTTGACAACAAGGCCGACTTGAACAAATTGAAAATACATAATTTCTCTTTTGATTTAACCAATGAAAATACCGACCAAAACTACCAATTTTTCAACACAATGACTCTTGTATGCATGTTAGTTTGCCTTCATTCCTTGAGCCTATGCTTCATGATGATCCAGACATGGTCATGTTCATTTGGAGGATGCTTATGATGATTCAGACATGATCATGTTTATGTAGTGTCCTTTATATCCATAATAGTCTTTTTCTTGAGAATCCATGAATGTTACCTATACTGACTTGCATGGTTTGCCTCTCTACCCCAATCTTCTATATCATAATTTTTAGCTAATGGCTACTAGTTAAAGGCTTGGAGGAAAACAAACAAAATCTCCAAGAGATTGATGCAGATAATTTAATATGAGATTGATTGACAGATTGATAGGATACTCTGAGTCGAATTGTACAATTTGGAATGGCTCAACTAAAATGTTCATGAAATAACTGATTTATGTCACATCCTTTACCAGTAAGAAAAGAAATGCATCTAGTTTCAAATGAGCAATCAAAATCCATCACCCTTGTAGAAATTTTATTTTAAACTACTTACGGCATAGCCATTGCACCAAGAAGAGAAATCGCTATCCCAGTTGCTCCATGACCACCTAATCTTGGAATTAACAGTCCCTTCATAACTTCTGTACTGGATGGTTTTGCATATTTTAACTCTACAAAGAAACAGCTAGCTATGGTGAGGACCAGAAGGGAGATAAATAATTCCAATTTCCGCACCTGCATAAAAACCAAATAAAACCTCAAAATTGCTATTGAGATGCAATATGGGAAGATACCCAAACCAATGACATTGGTCACCACATCTATGAATGTTGGATACATGATAAAATTAGGATTAAGGTTCCCCGCTCTTTAGATAAGTCATGACTTACAAATCTTCTGTTTACAGGAAATGATTAACAAGTTTTGCCTAACAGCTTCCTAATGCTGATTATAAGCATTAGGCATGAATGATATGATAAACTTACCCCATATTGCTGCAGAACAAGAAAGCCCAGAGTACTCAATCCTGTGAGGATAACTCCTAACCATAGTGGAAGACGAAACAGCAAATTTAAGGCATAGGCTGTCCCAATAACTGAAAAATTCAGAGTTACCAAGAAGAGCATCCATTAAGTTTCTTTAAACCCATCAGAACTCACAAAAGAAATATTTTAGAAACACAACAGTTCTATTCTACAGACATATGGATGTTTATGCATCAACATAAAGATGACTAAATAAACACATACACATCTGCATTCACGGTGAACATCAATGTATATGTATGGCTGTATCTGTAAGTTTTTGCATGTGCACATATGTAAGAAGAGTAAGAAAGAGAAAGGGTATAACAAAGTAGTTTATTATGAATAAACTCAAATACACATTCAAACATACAGTAGAAAATTACAACCTTCAGGGATATCACTAGCAACAATAGCCAGTTCAGCAAGTAACCAGAGTATGTAGTTAGTTTTGGTTGGATACTCTGCTCGACAATGCTCTGCCAAATGTTTACCTGCATGTATTCATAATTTACAGAAAGTTTTAATCAGAATTATGCATATCTAGTGGATATTATCAAATTAATCATAATCAGCCCCACAAAAGAGCAAAGGAAAAATTGAATAAATAAGCCCATAGAAGCAGATAGTGAAAGTAACTATTACAGGCACTTACCTGTGACAACGCCTAATTTTGAAGCTAGAGACTGGATCACAGCACCAGCAATAGTTGCCAGTAAAAGTACCCAAAGTAGCTGCAGTTTTGGATATTTACCACTTAGTTCATATGTTTGTACTAACCAGTACAGAAAGTTATATCATTTCACCAAGTCTAGACATTTATATTTATTGTCTATATTATTATTTGAAGAACACACAAAGTTCCTTTATCATACAATAACTAGTACGAAATCTTAACATAAGCTATCTGCAGTATTAATTTTTAGTAGCCATTGACTGCCATAAACCAATAGAATCATATTCCAAACAGAATGAGAAAAGCTTGTCATGATGCCTTTCTGTAAAGGACCATGTCAAGTGGTGAAATTCTAAAAGGCAAAGCTCCATCCACTAGCAAAAGTATTGTTAATGGTTACAGCAAACATGTTTGTACTTACCAAAAATGATGGCAACAACAACACTAACCAAATGCTTTTCCAATTTATCTAAAAATATAGCACATAACTTGTTACAACAGAGTCTAGCACCCAGAAAGTGTAAAGTCCCGATCACCAAGGTCTTAGTTTGGTGGAACTTAGAAAAACTACCCACTGCAACCTCAGTAGCTCTTCCTCTCCCTTTTGGTTGGCTCTTCTCCAACACAAGGGGGGCTTCCTTAAGGGTAGGATTGCTAAGGCTATGGAGTGGAGGCTCTGGGTGATGATCAAAGAGTAGGTCTAAATAAAACATATGGTTGTAGCATAGGTGGAAGAGTGAATGCTGTGAGATGGAAAACCCCAAGACCAGTGCCAATCCAATCATGGCCTAAATGGAGTCAAAGAGATATGAATCCAAGAGGGATAATGTTTGAATATGTAAATTTAATCAGTGCTGTTCTATTTTCCACAAACCTTAGCTTGCTGAAAACTACGGCAGAAAATTAACCTTGGAGAGCTAGGGGTGCCACTCTAAAACATGGTTATGAAGGTGATATCGTATTACCTCTAATAGCAAATCAATTTCATAGATGCAAGTTGAAAATAACATCAAATGTAAGTGGAATTACATCCTCACATTGCACTATCCAAATGATTCATGCTCCATGTTATGAATAAAATATACATAAATAATATAAATATATAAATAAATAATAAATGTAATAATAGTTAATTAAACAACGATATTTACTGAAGAGGCATGTCCCTAAGGACATGACCAGACATGAAAGGGCACTTGCCTAGGTATATAAGCAGACCTCCTCATTTGTAATATCATCATCGCATATCTTTTGTACAATTCTTATATAATGTACTTGTCCTATAATGGATATTTACATATACCAGATCTTCTGAGCATTCTACTGCATATACAAACTTTGTTCATTACACTCCATTAATAGGCCTTCATAACATACTACAGAACAATAATCAACATGCGAAAGAATTGAAAACATAAAAAAGGCCTTACAAAAAGTAGAATCAATACCTCCAATCTTCCATTAATCTTGCAATATGATGTATAATGTAGCCCAAGGGGAGAGGTCCCCAATCCCCAAATCGCCAACAACTCAAATGGAGAGAAAGCTCCTCTTTATAGAGGGAGTTTCTTCTCTCTTACAATAAATTATAAAATATAATATTCTCCAACTAACTCCATGGCAAGTCAAACAAATAATATAATAATGGGGTAGTTAGATCCACACTCAATCAATGGTTCACCATATCAAATGGTATGTGGACACTATCCTCTCCAAGGGAGGTCACCCCATCAAAAAAAAAAAAAGTAATATTCAAGATACCCTCAAAGAGAGAGAGAGAGAGAGTGGTCGCAGCTAAAATAAGCCAGCCTATTACCATGTCAAAATCTAAATTGGTCCACATCCAATGCACCCTCCAATGTGCTAGCTCAACAATACATAAAATAATCCTTGGCATTAGAGGATGTGATCCAAGGTCCACCAAAAAAGGTTCGCTAAATGCACCCTACAAGATGCATGAATGATAAAAGAATAAAATACTTCTCCTAAGAGAAAGCTCCATAACCACAATACCAAAAATAGAGAATGATCCACAAGATGTATGCATGCAAATACAATAAAATAACACTCTTCCCTTTTGATCCATTAGATCAGAACAACAAACCGTAAGTGTTGGAATTTCTAAGTCTAACTGTTAGAAACCCTTCATGTACTTTCTAATTTATTTTTGCCTACTTGTTCTGTTTATTAACAAGTTATTTACCATGTAAATACTGAAAATAAATACAAGTACATGCTCAACACATTACAGATCATTAACTGAAGCAAAAACAAGCACACAAGTGACAACGTTGTTTTTGGACTAATGTCCCCAGAAAAACCCAATGCCGGAACACTGGTGCAGCGATCTGAGGGTTTTATTATTAAGCAGTTTCATAATACAATCTGGGTGCCAAACCGGATCACCCAACAGAGAATGATCTCGGTAGTAGTACCTCTCAGTCAAAGACAAATATTTCGGCTAAAACCCCAGATGAACAATCCCATAGCTCTCAACTCTAATCTGCCCCACGAAATCTCCAGCGTCTGCCTCTAGGGACTGCATCAGCCTCTCTGGCCCAACGTCACCCTCCAGAGGCACTGTGTCAGCCTCTAGAGCCTCTGCGTCACCCACGTTGGTTCTCTCTAGCACTGCACAGATCCTAGCTGCCTCTACGTAGGCCCTGACTGGCTTTGCGTGGCCTCTAGCTGGCTCTGTGTCCCTCTCTCTCGGCTTCTGCACTGGTGCTCCCGGTACCCTCTCTGCTTCTGTATTCACTGCCCTTCAGCTACAACTCTGATCACTCCTCCGATTTCCTCAGCAAGCCCTACCCCAGAAAATCGAATTCTTGATCAACTCGATGTGTTCTCCAAGTGAGCCTCAAGCCTTCTCTTGTACTTTTCTCGTTGACAATTCAGCGGCGGAGATTAAGTCCCTAATCAACGGCTAAGATTAACTTTGGCTTGATCCATGACTTTTGGACCCTTCTAACACAAAATTATATTAATTCACATTAATATTTTATTTTCCTTAAGGACTCCATTAAAAATATTAATTATTTTAATATCTCCCAAACTTTTTAGAATCTGCCCAAACCATTTCTGGGAATTGGAGATATCATGTGCTTTAGCCTCTCCACCAATTTTCGTGGCTAGAGCACATCCGATGCTACCCCAAATCAACACTCCCCTTAGTGAGGACTGTGCTCTAGTAATACTCATCATTGACCATCACCCTGATCATCCAATATTGGTCCTGGTGCTGATGCTAAGCCTATTGCCCAACATCCTCTGTACTACTGCATCATGTACTGCTACCCATGGCCCTACCACTACCACTGCCACTGCTACATCCATACGGCAGCCCCTCTCATCATGTTGCATCGTGTTGCCCATAGCACTGCCACTGCTAACTGTTGAACTACAACTCAATTACTGAGAAGTAAGTAGCTAATCTCCCAACTCTGACATCTTTGTCACGCTAGAGACACCCATGATGCTGAAACTCCCTCTGTCGTTGACAAGTGCCCCTTCTCTGACCTCTGCGCTGCTGCAACAACTCCATGCATCTCGCACTGTTGCCTCACACTGTCCTGGGAATCCTGCATTGTAGCTCCCTCTGTCGCTCCATCCGCATTCGTCTCTACTTACATCCACTAGTACTGCTACTCCTCTTCGGGGCTCCCGTAGCAAGGGATAATCCAAGAGGCTGGGTACCTCGAGGATCCTGCCCCTCATCGCTTATAGTCTATCTGACTACAGCTCGATGTCTCCCCACTTCCTCTCAAGTGGTGTGTGAGAACACATGGCACAGTCATCATCTGTCTCCACTTCCTTCTCTACCCTTGTTGGCGCAGCCTTGGTCTCAGAAGCGTCTCCCTTGCTCTTCTTCCTCGAAAATTTGTTCGCATAGTGACCCAGTTCCCCACAATGGAAGCATTTGACTTTGGAAAGGTCCTTCTTCTTCTGTTTCTCTAGCTTTCCCTTAGATGCTAGGGCAGCATCCTCCTCTTCCTCCTTGATTCTGACCCCCTTGCCACTACTTCCCGCCTTGGTCAGCCTTCTAATCTCTTCTTGGCCAAGAGCAGCCCATAGTTCCTCCCAATCTAGAAGGGTCGACCTACCCAGTATGCTCTGGACAAATACCTCCCAATCTTCTGAGGCTGTGTTCGGGGCTGTCCTCACCATCAATTCTTGATCTGGCATGGCTCCTATGGAAGTCAGCTAATCCCGAATCTCCTTCAATCGACCAAGGAAGGTGTCGATCTGTTCTCCCTTCTGCATCTGGTATGACCGCAGTTGATTTTCTAGGAGCATCTTCCTCTGCACAGAAGTATGCTGATACAATTTTGTCAAGGCCTCCCACATCACATTTGTCATTTCCTTTTCAGCAATATGTGGTACTACATGGTCCTTGACCCCGTCAAGGATGATGCTCTTGGCCCTCGCCATTGCCTCCTCGTACTTGTTGTTCTCAATCGAGTTAACTGGGATCGCTATCGTCTTCGAGGCAAAATGCTTGAGACGATTCCTGTCTAGAACTGATAATATTATGGCCTTCCAGACTACGAAATTTGAGGCTCCGTCCAGTCTGTCCTGGTCTCTTACCCCGTCCACTGCCATTTCGTTGCTCCTTTACTTCCCTTCTGGAAGTTGTCGGTGTGACTCCCTCTGAGCCTCGATTTCCCTCCTAGAAACCCCTCTGCCAATGTCGAGATGCCCCCTCTCCGATCATTAGTGCAGTTGCACCACTAATCCGGATTTCTTGGCTAGAAATCTTCAGCAGCAACTCCCTCCTCCTTGGTCTTGCCCTGTTAGGTATTGTTCTAACCACAGTACCCCACCAACTTCACTCTGCAACTTGCCCACAGCCTCCTATGCCTCAACAAATTGAAGGTTAGAGCTTCTAGGCTCTGTGCAATCCCAGCACCAGCAAAATTTGCACCTCCTGGCCATGGGCGTCAATCCTTCCTGACTAATAAAGATGACCAAGCACTGTGTAGGTCAGGTCTGCTCCCTTTTATCACTGTGCTAATCCTCCTCCCGGCTCAAACTTGATGACACAAGCACTGCGTCACCCCTTCCTTGCTGCTTCTCCACTAGGAACAACTTTTGTCACTCGGAACAGTTGTTTCTACGACTGCTGCTTTGCTCGGTTGATACCCTCAATTCTCCTATTATCTGCAACCACGCTCTGATACCATGTCGGAATTTCTAAGTCTAACTATTAGAAACCCTTCATGTACTTTCTGATTAATTACTGCCTACATGTTTTGTTTAATTAACAAGTTATTTACCATGTAAATACTAAAATAAATACAAGTACATGCTCAACACATTACAGATCATCAACTAAAAGAAAAACAAGCACACAAGTGACATCGTTGTTTTTGGACTAATGTCCCCGAAAAAACCCAATGCGGGAAAACTGGTGCAACTATCTGAGGGTTTTATTATTAAGCAGTTTTAGAATACAATCTGGGTGCCAAACCGCCTCACCCAACAAAGAATGATCTCAACAGTAGTACATCTCAGTCAAAGACAAATATTCCAGCTAAAACCCCAGATGAACAATCCCACAGTGCTTAGCTCCAATCTACCCCACGAAATCTCTAGTGTCTACCTCTGGGACTGCGTCAGCCTCTCTGGCCCAACATCAGCCCAATGTCAGCCTAGCGTCACCCCAACTCGCCCTACGTCAGCCTCTGGAGGCACTGCGTCAACCTCTAGAGCCTTTGCGTCACCAATGATGACTCTCTCCAGCACTGCACAGCTCCTAGCTACCTCTACGTGGGCCCTGACTGGCTATGCGTGGCCTCTAGCTGGCTTTGTCTCCCTCTCCCGACTTCTGCGCTGATGCTCCCGGTACTCTCTCTACCTCTATGCTTTTGTATTCACTACCCCTCAGCTGCAACTCTAATCACTCATCCAATTTCTTCAACAAGCCTTGCCCCAGAAAATTGAATTATTGATCAACTCGGTGTGTTCTCCAAGTGCCCCTCAAGCCTCCTCTTATACGTTTCTCGTTGACAATTGAACGGTTGAGATTAAGTCCCTAATCAACGACTAAGATTAACTATGGCTTGATCCATGACTTTTGGACCCTTCTAACACAGTTTTATATTAATTCACATTCACATTTTATTTTCCCTAAGTTTAGACTTAGGGACTCCA
>APFE030086577.1:1427-44071 GCA_000404065.3 Pinus taeda
ATAACCCAGTTGACCTAACAATAATAATATAAAGCCACAAAAATAACAATAGAGGGATTCTATGGGGCACAGTAATAAAAAAAGGGGACAATAGGGGCATACAAATATTAATAAAGGGTATAACTACAATAGTAATGGTGTAATCACTAGTATTATAGGGACCCAATAGTGGTAGGCCTTCTCACACATGAAGCAATAGACCCTCTTCTTAAAGAAGAAGCAGTAGTGGGCCCGTAATAATGTGTCTGATTCGGTCCCCATATGTTGAAAGAATTTAAGGGATGAGATAATGCAAGTTTTCCACATGTACTTGAATATTTACTTTTAATCGGCACTCACGATTCATGTAATAATTAGATGCCGGATATGAATACTATAAATGAGTGGTTGCTTCCCTCATAAAATTCACTCTGAATTGTCGCAAGTATTTGATGAGAGCTAAGATTTCTTCTCTTCTCTTCATCGAGAGATGCTAGATTGTGCCCAGAGATAGATTATCTCAAAAGGTGACTAAAGTATCAGTCTCTCATTCTATTATCAAGTCTAGAATCTGAATATGTAAAGCTTGGTGCAAATGAATGAAAAGATCCAGTCCATAATGGTATCAGAGCCAAGTGTTTGTTTCTCTATCTATTAGTTTGATATAGTTGCATATATATATATATATCTATTTTGTAGTAGATCCATATCGTGCCTCGAGAACCACTGAGTTTTGGGTCACAACCAAAAGAGCATAGACCATTTTTTGTAGGAGGAAGGCAAGGAATTTAGGTGTAAAACAAAATGGATTCAAATTTATCAACAATAAACCAGGTAGGGATTGAAGCACCAGCTCCTCTGGTTTCTCTCGCAGACCGAAAGTCTTCTTACAGAGAAGTTTCAACTCTTGCTTCTACTATTTCTATTTTTGAAATTGACCCAGACCCAAACTGGCAAATCCCACCAATATTACATGCTCAAGTATATAACATGCCCTTTTATAAGTATTTTGCCTCTTCTCATATTTGGATTCATTCTGTTGACGTAAGTTTTACATCTCAAGATGAACCCACCCAAATCCCCTTGCTAGAAAAGTCATAGATCGACTGGGAAAAATCTCAAGGTTTTAAATATTGCCATCTAGGTGCAATCCGTTTTGGCTTGAATGCTCTCATTCGACCATCCATGAATATCAATAGCCTTTGCGTTGTGATAGATACTCGACATAACCAATTAGCAGATGCCATAATATGAGGCTTTTCCAATCCTCTGCATGATGGCCTTGCCTTTGGTACTGTCTATCCCAAGTATTATGTGTCATTAGATGACCCTTACATCTATGACCTTTTGCAAGCTTATATTCATCCCCAAGGTTTTCACATGAAATGCCTATCTAAAATAATTCAGCTCAAAACTTTGACTATTGTTTGATTTAGCAATGATAGCATGCCCCCAATACAGTCCCATATCCATCATACTTCACAACTCATAAGTGAAGTGGAATATGGTTCTAGTAAATCTACAACTCCTATTACATCTGAATGGATTGGAATGCAATATCCTGAACTTTGGGAAGCTAAATATGAACAGTATCACCAATTATCCTTACTCAAATACAGTGAGAAGATTGCCAAAGTATGCCCAATTCCATTTAATGCTGCTACCCAATCCTTCCAGTTACTAACCCAAGTTCAAACAACCTTCCGAGAGAAGGTTGCAGAGATGGTCCAAAACTATCCCGCAAGCTCTTCAATAGAGCTTAATATAGAACACCAAGGTCAGCACCAGCAGTGTCTAGTCTACAATCGGCTAATTCAAAAGATTAGTACTACTACTAAGCCAGAAAGACCTCACATTCTCATGCTCACTTGACTACCCCGAGAAGAAACAGTTAAAACTATCAAAGTTAGCACGGGAGAAGAATCCTACATGCCAAAAAGGAACCTGCCTTATATATCTTTCCGACATTTTGATGACGATGGTCAAAAGAAAAGGGAAATCATCCCTTATGCCACAGTACCATTGGCCACTATGTTTGGTACTAACACTGCAGAGCTTAACTATGCAAATCTACAACTTGACCTCTAGTCAAAGAACATTGATGATTTGCACAGTGACGTCCTTAAGGTTAAACATGCAGTCTCTGAAGAAAATGAATTGTGTGAGAATATTTTAGCAAGATTAGAATTTCTAGATCATAAGATAGCTGACATATCAGTCCTTACAATAGCCAATATAAAGCTAGACCAAAGGTTGGCAGCTATATCTCAGGTTTTGTCCATAACTACCTCAATCATCAAGAAGTTAGGAACTAAGGTTCAGATCCTTGACTATTCTATTTTGGACAAACCATGAAAGTCGGCTATTTTTACATATAATCCCATGAACAAGCTTAGATGTGCTTTCATCTTTAGTGTAGGTAGTCATAAGCTACCTACTTGGAATTTTGAGATTGAAACAGCCGAAGAAGAAGAGATCAAGGTAGCTACTTCAGTCACAACATGCAAGAAAAGGGTCCTGCCCTTTCAAAGGACCAAATAAATCAGTTCCTTGGTTATGTTAAGCAAGAACTAGGTATCCCTTTGTGGATTACCCAAGTTGGAGAAACATCCCGTCCTATATCAATAACAACGATTGGAGTTTCCGCTATGAGTGTGACCATCCAAGCTATGCTACAAGAACCCATGTTTTTTCCAAATTTCTAGCCTAAGATAAAATTGAAGAATGCAATGAGTCTCCTCAATAGTTGGGCAATGAAAAAACAGATTTATGACCCTATCCTTTCTCTCTGTAGCAGGGAAAATTTTAAGAACCCCCCCTAAATTTACATGTATAATAAATGGGCGAATCTCCATGGTATATAGGAAAAATGAAAGGCGATTTCATCAATAATATGATATGTATATATAATTTTTTGGCAAATCTCTCACCAGGCATGGCGAATATTTTACTCAATTATAAAATTGTGTTATTGAATACACAATGAATCATGCATTTTCTTTAAAATTATCCTTTTGAAAAATCAAATTAACGAAATTACATATCGATAATTAGTGGTGTAAGAATAAAATTTCACTCGTGCCATTGCATTTCTTTAAAATATCTTTTGAAATCAAAATTAACGAAATTACATATCGATAATCTAGTGGGTGTAAGATAAAATTCACCCGTGCCATTCATAGAAAGCATGAGAAAAAAACTAATTCTATATATAAAACCAAGAAAAATTCAAATTCATCACTTCTAGAGACCTCATAACAACCCTGCTAATACACAAGTATGTTCCTATTTTCAATTAGAAAAATTACCCAAATTACAATTTGTTTACTCCACTTCTAGGGACCTCGTAACCACCCTGCCAATACACAAGTATGTTCTCGTTTGCAATTAGAAAAATTACCCAAATTACAATTTGTTTACTCCAGCATATGTTGGAAAGTTATAGAAGGATGACTAGTGCAATCAATCCATTCCTTTTAGCCCTGGATTTGTTTCAGTTTAAAACATAAGTATACAAATATACTTGTCCAATGTCTATGCTTTAACCATTCACCTTAAGATGTTTTTACAATATAATTTCCTAAGTCTATTTAATATCTTCATTATCATAAAAACCAACCTATATCCATCTTAACTCCACATCTACCACTCTTAGGGGGATGAATCTATTTATCCCTCTGAGCACTTGGTAGACCCAGAATTAAGATGGATCTAAGATAGAATTGCCCCTTTAAATAGTCTATGCTCACATGAATACCATGGGTCAATACCATGGGTTATCATAGACGTGGAGCTTAAAAATTACTATTAGTAATTTATAAAAATTAATAAAATTAATAGTTGATTTTTATTTTAACCAAGATAAAATGTTTAACATACATTAAATTATAACATCCATTTTTACTCTTGATCGGATCAAATTTTTTTTCACTCTATGCTAGTTTGCATATCACGATATTTGATACCTCTCGGGGGTTAGTAGATCCAAAGTAAAGATAGATCTATTATGGTTTAATTCCCCCATTTAAATATGCTACATTCCAAGTGAATACCATGGGTCAATACCATGTGCCATTTTGGTGAATACCATGGGTCAATACCATGTGCCATTTTTATTTTTATTAATACTAATATTAGGGTTAATCATGTTTTTTTGCATGGTATTAATATAAAAAAATAAAAAAAGGTTTTATTTGTTTTCTATACCTCTCGTTTATTTATATTTTTATTAATTTACCATACCATTCATAAATACAAGGTGACTTATATTGTAAATATAAAAAAAAAGTTTTATTTGTTTACCATACCTCTGGCTTATTTATATTTTTATCAATTTACCATACCTCTTTCACAAATATGGTATTTGGTCCATAGGATTCACTTAAATAAAACCTCTTTCTTGAGCCTTCATAAATATAATGAGGGTTATGGACTAAATATAAAAAGAGGTTTTATTTATTTACCATGTGTCTAGTTTATTTATATTTTTTTTATTTAGCATACCTTTTGAGTAAGTATAAAAAGACGTTTTATTTATTTACCATACCTCCACTTTACTTATATTTTTATTTGTTTACAACCTTGCATGTATATAAGGTGACTTATGGAGTAAATATAAAAAATGCTTTATTTATTTACCATACCTCTCATTTATTTATATTTTTATTAATTTACCATACCTCTTTTATAAATATGGTATTTGGGTCTTTGGCCCATAGGATTCACTTAAATAAAACCTATTCTTGAAAATGGGCGAATGGATTCACTTAAATAAAACCTATTCTTGAAAATGGGCGAATGGAAGGTTGTAACTCCTAATTTCTAGGGCTAAATTTACCTTTTTTACCCTCTCCCTTAAAATAAGGTGGGCTATTTGAGGTGATTTGTAAAAATGTACTATGATACAAAATATTCGCCCACTAAAAATTTAAAACCCCTTAATTTCGCCAAAGGGCAAACATTCGCCCCTAAAATCACCCCTACTTTGTAGCATTGCACAACTCATTATCAATGGATTTGTTGGCTTAGAACATACATGTTGGAATTATGCCTCCACAGAATCCCAAGAAGCCTTCCTTGACCATAACGATCTTGTTGTTCAGTTGCTAGTTGCTCAACGTGCACAATTTGTTGGCCTTACAATTGATGAATATCCATACCATTACAGTGAATTGTTTATGTCTAACCAGTTCAGAACTATTGGTCTTATGGAAGATTATTTTTGTCAAATGCAGGATTGGCTCATCCGATCAAATTCATATGCTAATACAGCGTACCTCAAGAGGTATATCCAAAGTATGCCTGACGTTCTTCCCACAACTATCAACAAATATTTTGAAGACAAACATCTTTCCCTATCAGGCATGAACTTAGCAATGGTCCATGGCCGCAAGAAAGTCATTGAAGAACATTGTTTAGCTAAACGTGTTATAACTGAGTTCAAGGAGTACAACAAGATATTTTCAAATAATATTTGCACAACAGTTGGCCAGATGCCCAATTGGGGTAAGGGGTCCTTCAATCACGACCCCAAATGCTCTTGTAAATCCAAAGATAGCACAAGAAGCATTGGTCCTAAGAGAGTAAGTTTCAGCGAGAAGTTTACAAGAATCCATATCAGCCTGAAAAGAAGCCTTTCTAGAAAAAATGGCCATACCTTTGATACAGAAAGACTTTGGCTAAATCAATCCGATGATTTATTTGCAATAAGGAAGGTCATTGGGCAAATGAATGTCCACAAAAAGCACGGAAGCCAAAGCTAACCTTAGAACCTACTATGTGGGATCTGCTCTATTGTGATTATGATGAAGACCCTACCGGAGAAATGTATTATCCAAAAGATGATTCCGAGGCAAAAGAAGAAGATGGAAACCACGTTCCCAGTTTCCATGGCAGTTCTGATGATGCAGATAGTTTTCATTCCTACCTCTTTTGTATGTTTTCTATGCCTAACAAGTGGCTTTCATACTTAAGGCAAAAGCTCGAGCAAACACCACCATGGCAGAGAAATCTCCGCATGAACATTCATGATGAGATAAAAAACATTGATGCCACCATGACTACTTTAAACCATCAAGAACTTCAATCATCCAACCAAATGAAAACCAAACAAAAGGAGAAGGAGATAGCCTATTCTGTTCCCTCCCATTGGCATTTGGCTGAGTTATATGCTGACCATCCAGCCAAGCATCCAGAGCGACAACTTGTCAAGCATGCCTCTTGCACATCCATGACAAGCAAGCAAAGATCAGATCCCTTGCCGCAGAAATCTAGGTACTCAAAGCACAATTGCTCCAGCTCGAGAAAGAAGTTGTTGAATCCCATGATGATGATTTTGAACATCTAGAAACTAAGGCTCTAGAGAGTCCAGAACAATCTTCCCTTGTCTCGCCTACACAAGATTATGCCTAATGGCCTGATTCACCTGATTTGTCTGCACTTTATCCTGGTAAGTCTTTCTCTCTTACCAGTGAACCTAATTGTATATTCCTCTTAACTTTTGTCCCCATGATTGTAAACCATATTCCTTAGACTGGGAGAATTCAATGGAGGGCGGTGCCAACATTACTCGTTCAATGTTTTCTCTTCCACATCAGGTAATTTATTTAATTATATCCATCCAAGACCATCTAATTCCTTGAACTTGATGACATCCCGACCAACATTATTTTAGCTTCTGAATTCTTTACTCGTTGGTCTCCCATTTTATTGACTACCACTAACTCATATTTTCCATGACTATTTTTGGTAAGTATGTACATATTCCTCTCAAAACTTCTTGTACATTATTCGTCCCTCACAAGAAAAAAACTAGAATAGCCAAAGCCCGCAGAAGTCCAGAAAAAAAAGCAAGAATCATTTATTTCGCCACAGCTCATCGTCAATATTATTTGAAAGAAATTTCTGAAAAGATTATCCAGCAGTGTACTTTAGATATTGCTAATGCTTTCTGGGCATGGGAAAAGTATGTGATCAATCTACCATATGCAGATTATATACAGATCAGACCATAGAAAGAATCAACTGCTCTAATGAGTCCAATTGAATTGGATTACTGCTAGAAAGAGATTATAGATCTCTTGGACAAGGGCCTAATCGAACCAGCGAAAATCCCATAGGTGTGCCAAGCATTGTACGTCAACAAGAATTCAGAGATGAAAAGAGGCCAACCTCACATGGTGATCAACTACAAGCCCCTAAATGCAGTGCTAAAAAATATGGCATATCCTCTACCAAATCAAGCAACGCTTCTCCAAAAACTGAAAGGATGTAACATCTTCAGCAAGTTCAATCTTAAATCAAGTTTCTACCAAATTGGAATAGCTGCTAAATATCATTATGAAATGGCCTTTGTTGTCCCACATGGACAGTATCAATGGAAGGTAATGCCTTTCGGTTTAAAGAATTCTCCTAGTGAATTTCAAAAAAGAATTTTCTAGAGCAAATCCTAGACAAGACCCAGCCGCAACGATTCTTAGGCAGTCTGAATTACATCAGACGTTTCTATAAAGGACAAGCCCGGGGTCTAGTTTTCCTGTAGCAAAGATTGAAGAAGTCACCAATCCCATGGAACAAAGCCATGATTCATGCGGTGAAATCCATCAAGGAGAAAGTCTAGAACCTTCCTCCTCTTAAGCTCCTGGAAGATGAAGGGTTTTATGTCCTTGAAACAGATGCATCAAATTTTGCATGGGGAGGCATTCCTCTTGAACGCATAAATGGCATTGAAGAGATTTGTAGCTACACCTCAGGAACCTTTCATGGAGCTAAACTAAATTATCCTTCAAGCCATAAAGAAGTAATTGCAGTCAAGAAAATTATATCTCATTTTAGGCTTCATTTAAAACCTATTAAATTCTTGATCTGATTCGATCTCAAAATCATGTCGGGAATGATAAAAGCCAATCGAGAACTTGACGATAATAACGTCTGCATCATGCGATGGGAAGTTTGGTTAGATGGTTATGACTTTGGTATTGAACATAAGCTCGGATACCTCAACTGCGTGGCAGTCCTTCTCACACATGAAGCAGTGGACCCTCAACATAAAGAAGAAGCAATAGTGGGTCCATAATAATGTGTTTGATTTAGTCCCCGTAAGCTGAAAGACTTTAAGGGATGATATAATGCAAGTTGTCCACTTGTACCCGAATATTTACTTTTAACTAGCACTCACTGGTCATGTAATAACCAGATACTGGATATGAATACTATAAATGAGTGGCTGTGTCCCTCATAAAATTCACTCTAAATTCTCGCAAGTCTCCTTCTAGCACCAGAAAATTTTGACAGTGTTGGATGCCTCCAACATTGTAAGGGGAGTTGTCCAATTTGATGTCCCAATTAGACCTCACATCATTTGGTGTAGGAGTTCCATCTGATCATACAATCTAGCCACCATTGGAAATGTTTCACATTTAAGCACCGGTTACGATTACACACAAGAGAATGCAACACCTCCTTAGGGCAGGAAGTGTGTGAGCTTTGTGAGATTCCCAATGTAAGGTGCACGAAGGAACATCCATGATTGGAAGGGAAAATGAACCTCCAATTAGAAAAGTAATAATACTATCTTAAAGGGGGACCCAGGAAGTAAGAGAAAGACTTATTGAATACCTTCATCTTAGTCCACATGATAAAAAATAATTATTAAAACATAATAGCACTTATTCAATAATAACCATAGTTAAGAATTTTTTTTTTTCATTACCTTAGTATGTAATTAAAAAAACATATACAATAAAACATAACCAGAATAATCCAACTATATCTACGATACACATATGAAGAAGTATTGTCTCATATAGCTTTTGATTAAGAGTGAAAGGTCCCAAGTATGTTGTTACATGAATGAAACAATATATCAAATAGTGGAACATGAAGCCACAACTTGCTTCTCCATAGAATGATCTATCTCCTATATACAAGAGAAGGCAACGCAAGACTCCAAGAATCTAAGCCCTTAGCTTGAGTTATAAGGAGCTATTTATAACAAATAAAAATGAACTTTGAGCTTCCTCGTGAATCTTTGACTTCTAAGACTATTCATATTCTATTTGTGACTCATTACATTCCATATGTGACTATTCACATTCTACATGCATTCCTTGGACTTCATTACATATCGTTTATTATATAAGACAAATTACGTATGGGACGGTGGCCTAATAAGACAAAACTGATAATGGGACAAATGCTCATCAAATTTATAAATCATTGGATTCCTCATGGATTTCACTTGTAATGTAAGTGTGCCATGCTCTGAAATTTGTTGAGATGGCTTTGAAATGAACTAGCAAGTCCCCTATGTAGCACATCTTCACCTCTAGGGCCTCCATCAATATAGCCTTAGAGCTTGACTGTACATTATTCCATAGCCATGAAAGTTTCATATGCTATTTGACTGGTGTGATGGCATATTGTAGAATAATGTTTTTGGTAACTTGCAAGCCTTCCTGTTCTATTATCTATTTGATGTACTCAATATATTTCCTCTTCTCTTGGAAGATGACTTCTTTGCCTTTGATTGCTATAAGTGTTCCTATTGTGGGAATCCCATTTTTTTTTGTTAGAGGCTTGAAACCATTATGGATTTGATTATAGGAAACAATAGTACGAATTGAATTTTCTCCAAGATGCATGAATTTATGATGGTGGAGTCTTAGTTGAACTCTATCCATTTCGGCGACAATCCTGTCTTTCTTTTCCAAATGTTGTGAAGCATTTGGATACTTAGGAACCCACTCCTGAAGATGGTCAACCACTTGATTTTCTACTCTCAAGCATTTTTCCACTTATTGTGCTTTCATCTAGATACCAAAACTGTGAGCCACCACCTATTGTATAAATATCATCTCATCATATAATCATACCATGGTGTTCTCCATTGGATACAGTTCTTCCTACATGGCTACCTTCCATTCTGCGGTGTGAAACTTTGTGATGAAAACCATTGATTCTCCCACAATATGTTCTACCTATTTCTTTACTTCAGCAAGTTCTGTTCTTAGCCTAACATTCACACGCACAAGACATTCAAAATTATGCTCTGTTGTTGTGGAAAAAGAAACATTTGTTGTCATGACTACCCTAGGATTCCTTTTGGTGTTGGCAACTATCACCTTCTCTATAGGAACTAGGACTGGATTTTTAGGATCATTGGGAATGTATCTATGCCTCTACTACACGATCCTCTTCTTAAGTGTATCATACACTAAACTACATACATCCATGAGTCTGTCTACTGGTGGAGGTGTGATCCCCATCTCTCTAAATGGAAGATAACAATCTATGAGGGGAGGTTCCTCTGGAGTACTTGGCTCATCATCCATGGGTTGAATGGTGTCTTCTTCCTCCAACTCTTCCTCTTCTATCTCTTGAATCAATTTTTCTTATTCCAATATCTGTGTTGCTTCTTCCTCTTGGGACTACCTATGTTGTTCTTCTTTTATCCTTTTCCTCTCCTCCTCTTCTTCTTGTTACTTTTGAAGCAACTCATCATGTTTCCTCTTCTCCTCCTCTTCTTCTTCTTCCCTCCTCTCCTGTTTTTCTTGAATATCTCTTGTTAAGAGGATCAAATGTCCACTTTTTGTTACTCTCATTTGTCAAATCATATTTGATCCTCTTCTTGGGAGCTACTTTCCTTGTTTGAGAGGTTATCTATTCATCCTCCTACACCTGCAAGTCTCAAACTGGTGGATATTGGGGTGAAATGGTTTCCATCCTTGGATGTGCCTTCAAGTTTTTATTGTACCAATTCTTTACCTTATCATCTTCTACTTTAGATATAGCAAAATACCCCGTATCTGATCCTTTCAAAATGTTACCTGCACACTCTCTTGGGATCATATCCATGAATGTATTTAGTGGTGAAGTGCAAGCGATCTAGATCCTATATTTTTATTGTTGTGGCATTGTGGCTCTTAAATTCATATAATTTGATCCTTAACAGGAACGTGGGCCAAGGGACTTTATTCTTCTTGTGAAGAACTCATGTCAATCCATTTTCCAATTGATTTTCCACTTTCTACATGACCACCTTATTGGTCACATATTGCGGCATGAGATGAAGGGATATCTGAAAACCAAAACATTTGATGTATGTGTTTTTGGGAAAACTAGTGTCTATTCAGAGCTTCTAGTCCCACTAAGACGGGTAGCTATCTTAGAAATAAACAATTCAAAGTTACTTGTGATTTCCTTTATGAGAGATAGATGAGAGAGAAGTAGAGAGTACCAACCTCAGTCTTTCGCTTGGCTCCTTTCTTGTTTCCTCCCTCCCTTGATAGAGCTTTCGCCACTCGTTTCTCACTTGTCCCACTTCAAAGAAAACCTGTAGAGTCAAAGCAGAAAAATACCATCAAGGCATAGAGATCTATAACCATAAACAATATAGGATCAGATGTACATTAACCATACAAATGCATACAAGATTCAAAGATATACAAGTATATGGAGGAAAACTCAAATAACTTTATTGATAGAAGTAGTAGAAGAGAGGATTACAACCTAGCTGTCTAATCCAGTGCCATCCTCCCAGCATGAAAGCCCTCTTCACCTCATGAAAAGACTAGATCACCCAACAATACAATGTTTCACACAGAAACCAACAACACTTCCTTACAAAATACAAAATTCCAACCCCTGGATCTCTAAGATGAGGGATCCATATATAAATATTTGCAGGAGGGTGAGTTAACTTTTGGGATTTTGATTAGTGTCATTTCTCTAATAGTTCTTGGTTCCACTTGGCGATTTCATGATCTCTTACTCATCCCTGGGAAAATTCAGAGAGGCAAGTGTCATATGAGCAGTTTCTAGAAGATTCTCTGGGTTTCCACCTAGCAAACTGTCTCTGCCATTTGTCTACTCTCACTCATCGCACCCTAAAAAAGGTCTTTTCAGTATGCATCACACCCTCTTTGTGTAGTAGGTGAGATGCATCGCACCCTCAACATGGAGTAGTCTGTATGGTCCAGTTTTGACCAGTTCTGAGTAGTTTTTCAGGGAGAACTTCTAGGAAATGATGTAATCAGTTGATCTTGATCCTTTAGGGTATGAAACAACACTTTTAGGGGTTTATAAGCCCTTGGTTTATGGACATATGTGATTGGAGTTGCAGTGCCCAAATATGTCTATAACAGCTGCCCCCTAAAACATGAGGTCGTAAATCTTTTGATGTCGGGTGAAATGCTTTATCATGAGGATCCGGGGCCTTTCAAACTGGAAGGTGACCTATAATAAGATACAATACAATACATTATATTCACAATATTTTCATGATCTAGCTGAGGCAGGCATTCCCATGCTCATCTTTATAAAGTCATTTTCATGTACATAGGACAGAAAATCGTCTGTGTGGAAGACTGATGATTGTGGTAGAGCCATCATCCTTTAGCTTGGATTATTATCTATGCAGCTATAGAGTACATTTGATGTCTTTATTTTCCTGAATATATCATAGCCCAGATGGATGAAACTAGATCTAGGGTCTTCAAACTCTTTCAATCTTCACCCAAATTACAAGTCCATCCATGTGAAAAGATGTTCTGGCGTCGAACATGGAAAGACATCGCCTGATTACCAGCCAATGATGTAAACTGTTAACAAGTGTGAGAGGAATCATGATAATGATAATGACCCTCAAGGTACTACAGTACAATTCACGTGGTGTGAATACATGAGTCGATGTCGAACACCACGCAAAATCGTTCAGTCAAAGGCCATTGATGTAAACCTATTGCCGGAAGTGAGAGACTTGCCACTAAGGCATGCAAGCTTCAAAGTACTGAAAGGGTTGTTCCTAAGTCAACTTCTTGGATAATGAGCTAATGTTGACAAGAAGTGACTCATCATAGGAGGGCCTTAATGAATCCCACATCTACAACACGAAACAGAGCAAATGATTTTGTGGAGGTGAAAACGATCTGATGATACAAGGTTTAGGGTGGCAGTCATGAAAAATGGAGCGTGAAGGTATTGCAATGGATGAGGCGTTAGCTGAGCTGGTGAATTCTCTGAGCGACTTCTCTTGAACATATCTATGAAACTGAAATGGATTGGTAGCGTTAACCCCAAAAATGGATGGTATGGAGGACCAACGGTGATATGACCGGTGAACGGAGTAACCCAACCTGATTCAATCATGGTGATGGGAGTGAAAGTGTCATGTTCAAGAGCGACCTGCTACCAATAAAGTTCTTCAAGTTTTCTTCCCAATTTTCCCCAGTCATTGCTAACCAATACCTCTTTATTTTTGTCAAGCTTGAGGAGGATAACATATGCTTGTTCTATAATTTTCCCTTCGGGCAAACCTATCACTATGTTCTAGCGAGCCTAGCGACAGTGAAAATTGCTCTTGTCCGTATGGACAAGTTTTTCGCTATTGTTTTAACGAGTTTAATGACAAAGATAACTCAGTGCTTTTTAGTTTAGAGAGTCTAAAAAGAGACAGAAAGGAAACTCCAATAGTCCTTTTTTGTAGTATAATCCCTTAAGTCTGACAAAGTATAAATTAATACGAAAAGGATGACTTTTTCGATCCTTTTAGCGAGCCGAAAAAGACAAGCGCTCGATCTTTTTGTGTAATGATCCCTCAGGTCCAAAAAGATTAAAATATAGAGGAGGGATGGCACTTCCAATCACTTTAACAAGCTGGAGCAGCCAATTGCTCGACAATATTTTTATATCTTACAAGTCTAAAAAGAGCTTAAAAGAGACCTGTTACTTCCAAACACTTTAATGAGCTGGAATGCTCGACAATATTTTCATATTTAACGAGCCTGAAAAGGGTTTAAAGAAAACTCGTTATTTCCAAACACTTTAACGAGCTGGAATGTTCGATAATATTTTCATATTTAACGAGTCTGAAAAGGGTTTAAAGGAGACTTGTTTTTGAGGAACGAGTGATGTTTTCGGGTAGCAGATGGTTCCAGGTAAGTTTGGAACTTTTCAATCATGGTAGTGTAAAGAAGGTGGCTAACAGAATCACTCGTTGCAGCTGTTCCTCAAAAGTCTAAACAATATGATTGGCTAAAAAATAGAGGTGATGGTAAGAACATGATCAAGGCTCAAAAACTGATAGCAATGTGATCATAAAGGTTATTTATCGAAGGTGGGTTAATTTTTTAATGAGCTTGAACTCTGGGGGAACATATGCTCATTACTAGGTTTATTTTTTAATGAGCTTGAACTTCGCATAAACCTGCTCGTGCCAGTTGTAGAATAAGGATGTCTCTCATTGGTAGGTTCATTTTTTGGGGAGCTTTCCCCATGCGAAACTTTGCTTCGATCCTTTTGTATGCAAGATAGGAACGACCAACTATTGTCCTAAGGGTTAATGAACTACTGAGGTTAGGTAGGATAGTTTCGTAGAAACATCTCCTTTACATTTCTGGTGCCGTTGACCCTTGCAAAGGTGAATGGTTGACTAGAACAATCACCTAACTTAAGCAGTTGAAGTTAGTAAAAACAATGGGGTTAGAGTTACACTGGTCGCTTTTCACTTGCGTAAAAAGGGTTTGCATGCCCCCAGGTATAAAGAAAAGTAGAGTTTCTAGGTTACCATATGGAAGTCCTTGCATTAGCAAGATTATTCCATCTGCGTAGCAGACAAAACACTCGGCTTTGTCCATCGAAATAGAAAAAGGTGAATGGTGTGAGCTTCCAATCACATAACGTTCAACGAGGGAATCCTATTCCAGACTGATCCCATTTTCCTAAATGGACAGGTGTGTCAGAATGGTCATATATCCTACGAGGAAACCTATCTTTTATCTGGGGTTTTCTTGCCGTAGCAAGCCAGGGGGCGTGCCCCCTGGGTTTTGTCACATTCACAGAATCACTCGCAGTCATCAGGTGGATAGACTGGAGGTTGTGAGACATTCCTTGTGCACAAAGACCAGTTAGGGATGGCATTTGACTAGTAGTCGTGTTTGAACTGGGGAATGAAAGCTGGTCAATGAGCTGGACCATTCTGCCTTCATACGGGAAACACATCACTCGAAAGAGTGAGGAAACAATAGCTCCCATGCCATAAATGTAGTCAAGCCCAAGGAGTAGATTGTAATCTAGAGGCCTTTAGACTACCATCACATTTAGATGAACAATTTTCCTTCTTAAAGTTATAGGCAAATTTGGAAGGATCCCTAACGTTCGACTGGTTCCTTTATTGAAGCCTGACAGATTTCGAATCTCAGGCAGAAGTGATGGCGAATCAAGCACTTTCCTATCAGTTGAGGAAAGGATACTCATGGAAGCCCCTTCATCTATGATAGTGCCAACCATGATCATTCTGTAAGCTTGTACTATGATCTGGAATGGCACATTAGATGGTAGGCGAGGTCTCTCTAGTAGATTCAATCAAAGGAAACGACTAGATTGCTTGGAGGAGGGACCGAATAAACGGTCGAATGAATCTCTTGAACTAAGGAAATTCCTTCCTACAGTAAAGGAACGGGTAAATTGCCCCCATGTTCATCGGATTCTGTGTTAAAAAAAAGAATTTGAACGGTGTCGTTCTCATTCTCTTTGGAGACTGTATCATTTGAAGGAGAACCTTCTAAAGGCAAGACTGGGTCGACTTCCGTCTAGACCTGTTGACTTTGGTCTGGTGTGGACTCAGAGGGTTTATCTTCAACGATAGATGTTTCGACCGACAACAGAGGTGTGTCAGTCGGATTTTCAACTAACGATGGACTCGGCAAGAGTTTCTTGTATCTAGGAGGAAGTCGCTGCGGTGAAGCATGATAGTTATCCAAGACTCTTTTAGCTTCGTCTAGGAAAGGAAAACGGTGGAGGGCATGATCGCCTTCACACAACCTACAAGGAAATTTAGATCTTCCTTTCTGTCCAATGACTTCTTTTTCACTAGTTGATGGTGTACTTTCAACATGATCGACAGAAGTTGAAGACACTGGATTGTGCAAATGGGGATACCAGTCCCTCAAGATCTGGGGGATGAAAGGACAATCTCGATGATAGTGGTCCCCTTTGCAAATGACACATGGAGATTTAGGTTTGGGTGGTGTAGTGTGTGGATTTTCGCTAGACGATGTACGGTTGCTCCCTTTCGCCATTGGTTTCTTCTTCTTCTTCTCCTTCCCCTTCTTCTTCTTCTTAGTAACTTGGTTTTTAGTGTTACTAGTTTCACCAAGCGAAGAGGAAGAAGGAGAGGGAGAAACAAATGAAGTAGAAGGTGGGGGGGGACAACTCCAGTATCATCTGGTTGCTGATTTGATTGCTCAAGAATTATGGTGTTTTGAACGACAGAGGTCGAGAAAAGCCATATTGTCAGGTCAATTATAAATCCTGGAAGGGACAATGTAGCCATGTAAGGGGCACCAATATCTCCCCAGGAAGAGAAAGGACTAGGATTCCCCCCCAAGGTGAAATCCTTGATTGGTGAACTCCGTTTTCTCAACCTAAGACCAACGAGGGAACAATGATTTTATTCTGATTAAAATAAATTTTATGATGCTTTGACAACTTGCTTTTTCAATTTTTAAGAGTCGAGAAAAAGCTAAAAATGACTCTAGTCGCCTTCGATGTTTGATGAGCCTGAAGTGACAAGTGCTCAGATGGACCTTTTCTTTTAAGGAGTTTGAAAAGGAACGAAAGTGACTACTCTGGAAGTCTATACAGAGGGATTACCAAATCAATCGCAAAATTGCAATATACTTTTATGTACGGCAGTCAATCTTACCGAATGTTGTGTTCAGTGCATTGCGATAGATAGGGTGGCAAACACAGCTTCCTAACGATAAAGGATATAGCCTATTGTGGTCTCCCAATATATACTCGACAGTACGTGGGAGCACAAGTCTGTACTGGCACTTGTCGTATCAAAGAGGAGGAATCACCCAACCTATGATGAAAACGTTAGTTACTAGGCTTCACGATGCCAGAATACGTCTCTAGCCTAGACTTCTAGATGTTGTGCGCTAGGTTCCAAAGAGTTTTTATGTTCATTGAGGTTTATTTTACAGTTGATCTTTCTTAAGAAGTTTTCCTTTCAAGGTTCACCATGTGATGTAGATATACAATTCCTAAATATGCAATTTAAGATGATAAACAATCGTTTATTTTCTTTTAGCAATGAAAATCCTAGCTACTAAGGAAAGAAGAGTAAAATTCTTTCAACATAGAGCAGAGAGCACACACTAAATGCACTTTTCCTAAATCAATTTCTGCATGCAGTCTAAATGGAAATGCACATGCATGTATTTGTTTTTCCATTTCCTTAATGTGAGAATGAAAAAAATAAAACTAAGTACAGATCTGAACTACTTTTCTTCAAAGCGACACTTGAGCAATTTCTTTTAAAAAACGAAAGGAAGACTAAGATGAAAATTTCAATTTTGAAAGGAAAACTTCTTTCGACACTTCAAAGAATTGACAATTCAAATCAAATACAACGGCAAAAGTGTAATCGACTATCTTTACGACACTCTTTTTCTTGAATGAAAATGACAGTTGCGACACTTTCAAATCAAAAGATGACAGTTCAATTAAGCTACTATTTGCAAAGGAGGACTGTAAATGATGAAAAATACATAAAAAACATTCATAATTCCTTATCAATGGAGGCTGAATAGTGTAAGGAAGAAGGTTTCAACAGTGATATATTGATCATAGACAACAAAACTACTTAATAGAGATGAAAACAATGAAGAAAAAACCAAAATCTGGAGGCAGAAACAGTCTCACTCAATCATCGCACCTATCCTTAAGGGAAATAGGGATGCATCTCACCTGCAGTACACGGGAGGTGCGGTGCATCTAGACTGCCAATGAGAGACATTGCGATGGTCCAAGGATGAGACTGAGCTCGGCTTTTACTCACAATTTGCAACTAAGTTCAGGGGTTTAGGCTAAGCTTATGATAGGCAGTAAACACAAGTATCGGGGCTGATCTAATGAGGTTATTGAGCTACCACTAGGGCTCTTAGGATGTTTGCAAGTCATATGTTCAGTTCATAAATCAACCCGGAGATTGACTGAAGCAACGTTGATCTACTTTGCAGTTGCATAGCAAAAGCAGTTCGAAAGCTAGCCGGCTTAACTTTAGGCTTCGTTTGTAGTTTATAAAGCAAACAACAAGGACAAACAAACAAACTATTCGATCCCCAGCGGAGTCGCCATTTTGTTTCCAGGAAAACTAGTGTCTATCCAGAGCTGCTAGTCCCACTAAGACAATTAGCTATCTTACAAATAAACAATTCAAGTTACTTGTGTTTTCCTTTATGAGAGATAGATGAGAGAGAAGCAGAGAGTACCAACCTCAGTCTTTCGCTTGGCTCCTTGCTTGTTTCCTCCCTCCCTTGATAGAGCTTTCACCACTCATTTCTCACTTGTCCCGCTTCAAAGAACACCTGTAGAGTCAAAGCAGAAAAATATCATCAAAGCATAGATATCGATAACCATAAACAATATAGGATCAAATATACATTAACCATACAAATGCATACACAAATACAAGATTTAGAGATATACAAGTATATGGAGGAAAACTCAAATAGCTTTATTGATATAAGTAGTAGAAGAGAGGATTACAACCCAACTATTTGATCTAGTTCCATCCTCCTAGCATGAAAGCCCTCTTCACTTCATGAAAGGACTAGATCACCCAACAATACAATTTTTCACACAGAAACCAACAACACTTCCTTTCAAAATACAAAATTCTAGCCCCTGGATCTCTAGGATGAGGGATCCATATATAGATATTTGCAGGGGGGTGAGCCAGCTTCTGGGATTTTGATTAGTGTCATTTCTCTAATAGTTCTTGGTTCCACTTGGAGATTTCATGATCTCTTACTCATACCTGGGCGAATTCAGAGAGGCAAGTGTCATATGAGCAGTTTCTAGAAGATTCTATGGGTTTCCACCTAGCAAACTACCTCTGCCAGTTGTCTTCTCTCACTCATCACACCCTACAGAAGGGATTTTTAGTATGCATTACACCCTCTGTGTGTAGCAGGTGAGATGCATCACACCCTTAGCATGGAGCAGTCTATATGGTCTAGTTTTGACCAGTTATGAGTAGTTTTTTAGGGAGAACTTCTGGGAAATGATGTAATCAGTTGAACTTGATCCTTTAGGGTATGAAACAACACTTTTAGGGGTTTAGAAGCCCTTGTTTTATGGACATGTGTGAATGGGTTTGCAGTGCACAAATATGTCTATAATAGTATGTCCCCTCAAGTGTTGCAAACCAATCCGCGATATCTTGTAGAGACTCCTTCACCGGATCAGTCATGTAGGGATGATTGATCTCAAATGCCATATGAAAGATAACTGTAAAGAAGTACCAGAACAATATTCCATATGTTCCTTTGAATCTTGATTTTGATAACACTCTCCAATGAAATTAAAATGGGAATTTGTTCTTAGGAGTTCAACTGCAGTACATTCCTAAGAATACATATTGTGCACAAAGCCCATCTAAAATAAATGCAAACATGTAGAATTATGGGGCTTTATTTGCAGGGGGGTGAGTCAACTTCTGGGATTTTGATTAGTGTCATTTCTATGATAGTTCTTGGTTCCACTTGGAGATTTCATGATCTCTTACTCATCCCTGGGCGAATTCAGAGAGGCAAGTGTCATATGAACAGTTTCTAGAAGATTCTCTGGGTTTCCACCTAGCAAACAACCTCTACCATTTGTCTGCTCTCACTCATCGTACCCTACAGAAGGACTTTTCAGTATGCATCACACCCTCTGTGTGTAGCAGGTGAGATGCATCGCACCCTTAGCATGGAGCAGTCTGTATGGTCTAGTTTTGACCAGTTATGAGTAGTTTTTTAGGGAGAACTTCTGGGAAATGATGTAATCAGTTGACCTTGATCCTTTAGAGTATGAAACAACACTTTTAGGGGTTTAGAAGCCCTTTGTTTATGGACATATGTGATTGGCATTGTAGTGCACAAATATGTCTATAATGGTATGTCCCCTCAAGTGTTGCAAACCAATCTGCGATATCTTGTAGAGACTCCTTCACCTGATCAGTCGTGTAGGGATGATTGATCTCAAATGTCATATGAAAGACAACTGTAAAGAAGTACTCGACCAATATTTCATATGTTCCTTTGAAGCTTGATTTTTATAACACTCTCCAATGAAAGTAAACTGGGAACTTGTTCTCAGGAGTTCAGTTCCAGTACATTCCTAAGAATACATATTGTGCACAAATCCCATCTAAAATAAATGCAAACATGTAGAATTATGGGGCTTAATTTTTCCTTAAATATACTTTTGCCTACCCCACATAACGCTGCATCTCGAATGACAATATATCTACCCAATTGAAAGCTTTACCATGGGTTATCACAATATGGAGTATACATATCCAATTCTCTTAAAACACCTCAGTGTTCTTGAACCCATGCAACCGAAAACACATGGCTATCAAATATTGATACACATCTATGAAGATCTTTGTTGGATAAACTATGAATGGGTGATGACAAAACTTAGCAGGCTCTTGCCACCAAGATTTGATAATGTCAATTGTGTTGAGGTCAACCCATCTAGTGTAGAAGTCATTATTTGTACATTTTGTGGTCCTAAGCATCTTGTAATACATTTGCATGTATTCTCCATATTAAGCGCCAAGTTGACTGCCACTTTCACCATTAAGCATAAGATAAGAGTCATTCATGCATGGAATGGTTCTCTCAATTACTTCTGCACAAGGGTGTTGCAATGTGGCAATAAGAATATTCCAATTTAATTTGTCCTTGAATTAAATTGTGAATTAAAATTGAATTTAGTCTTAACAGCTACTTGGAAATAATTAATTAAGTTATTTTGACTTAATTAGTTGGAGAAATTCAAGATAGAAGTCTTTATGAAGTCATGCAAGAGTTATCCCTTAAATTAAGGAGATCAACCTTAAATTAAGGAGATATGATTGAGTTATATTTGAGTTTAACTCAATTTACTAAGTTAAGTCCAGTTGAATTAGTTCCAAATTGTTTGAGGAACTTGTATGGAGTTAGCAATCAATTGATGCATGCACACACTCAACTAGTGTACTCCAGTTTACTGAAGATTCCCTCATCAGAAACTCATGCATGTCTATTCTGAGAAACACCCAGTTGAGATTAAAGACAAGGACAATGTGCTATCGCTTGCATGTGTTTCTTATCAAGAAAACCCATGCATGTAGAAGGAATCATTCCTTGAGGATTGCGCAGTTCTGACAGTCTGTGAGATCAGGAGATCATCCACTTGGTAAATCGATTTTTTCCACTTGGTTGAAGGAGATCATCCCAGAGGAACAACACAAGGAAATAGGAGCTTGGAGGGTGGAGAGAAGGCTTTTGAGAAGCCAAGATTTCATGTGAGTATACGTGAGGATTCTACTGAGAGCTGGCTAGCTGTGAGAGCTAAGGCTTTGTATAATTCCAATGTATTTCCACCTTGTATGATAATACAGATAGTGGGGCTATTAGCCAAGGCTTTCCCCAAAGTATTCTCATGTGTATTGTGCATTGATTCTTCTTATTTTGGTTATATTGTTCAGTTCAATCTTTAAGCTTCTGCAAATTTATATTAGAATTAGGTTATAGTATACTTCTTTGATTTATATTGCATTATCGGGTTAACCTACACGTCATATTTTCTACATGGTATCAGAGCTGGATTTGTAGAAATTTTGTATATAGTAAAGGAGCTGTGAATAATATACTTAGGAGAGAATTCAAATTTTGAATTTTGGGGTTGTAGGTGAAAATCGAATTCTTATCATACTTCAAGGTTGGGCAATGGCATTCTATGGCTTGAGACTCGAGTATGCCTTAGAAAGTAGCTCGAATTACATAGCATGGAAAGATTGAATGGAGGCTGTATTAGAAGACAATGGCTTGAAGGAATTCATTGATCAAGAAATCCAAAAGCCAGCTTCAACTAATGCACAAGAGTTGGCTGAGTGGAAGAAGTGTGTGGTGAAGTTGAGATGGATCACCCTTGAGGGAGTTCGAGACCATATTGTTTCGAGTCTCCATGGGAAGAATACTCCATTTTCAATGTGGAAGACATTGAAGGATCTCTACCAGAATAGTAGCGACCAGAGAAAATTAACACTTAAGGATAAGCTTCGAAGAATCAAGATGGAGAAGGGCGATAGTATTTCCACATATTTGAACAAGCTCACCACCTGTAGAGATGAGCTTAGCAGTGTGGGAATAACTACCACTGATAATGATATGGTGACCCTTGCTCTCCTTGGCCTTCCAAGAGTTGGAATAACTTCCAAGAATTAATGAATGGAAGGGAGAAACTGCTGGATTGGGAATGACTGTGGTCAAATTTGATGCAGGAGGAGATTAGGAGCACACGAGATGGTTCTTCATCTAAGGATGATGATGAAGAAAATCTAGGCTTAGTAAGTAAGGTAAGGAAAGGGAAGGGAAAGGATTCCCATTCCAAATCGATTTCTTCTCATGGAGGGAAGAAGGGTGACAAGTCTAAAGTGAGATGCTTTAATTGTCACGAGATGGGACATTATGCAACTAATTTCTTGTCGAAGAAGTCCAGGAAGGGATCCTCGGAAGGATCGGAAGATAAGGCATTAGTATCTCAGTTCGAAATGTACTTTACCCTCACCGCATGCATGGTGTCATCAATGATGGGTTGTGTCTAGTATCTTGACAGTGGAGCCTCATTCCACATGACTGGAGATAAAAGTTTATTTAGCACCTTGGAGGAGAAATACCTAAAGATGTGCATAGAGATGGGTGACGACGGAAAGTATAGTGTTTCAGGAGTAGGAACGGTTGCTTTTCAGAGTGAGCATGGA
Organism: Pinus taeda; assembly: GCA_000404065.3. Classification (NCBI taxonomy): domain Eukaryota; kingdom Viridiplantae; phylum Streptophyta; class Pinopsida; order Pinales; family Pinaceae; genus Pinus; species Pinus taeda. Next base: position 24,211 of record APFE030086577.1, read on the forward strand.
GCTCCTATCACCTTGACTGGTGTGAAGTATGTACCTCGACTGAGGAAGAACTTGGTATTGGTCATGATGTTGGAGGACAAAGGATATGATGTTGTCTTTAGTAACGGAAAGGAATTCCTAAGACACATAGCCACGGGTTAGACCAAGAGGATAGGGATTCGGGTGAAGAATCTCTATAAACTAGAGGTAGATGATTGTGCAACATTGAGTACAAAAGTAGAATTGGTGCAAAGCCAAGACATTAGCGAGTTGTGGCATAGGAAGTTGGGCCATTTACATCATGGAGCTTTGAAGATAATGCAACAGATATCTACAGGACTCACCAAAGGTAAAATTGAGCAAGTTGACACATGCAATGGTTGTACCTTGGGAAAGTAAACCAAGTCTTCCTTTCATGATTGAGACAGTCAAGCAAAGGTTATCTTAGAGTGAGTTCATACTAATGCGTGTGGACCATTCTCGATGGCATCCACATCAAAGAAAATTTATTATGTGATTTTCATTGATGCTTATTCTTGTAAATGCTGGATTTATTTCATGCAGAAGAAGGAACAAACCTTCACAAAGTTTTGTGAGTTCAAAGCTTTGGTCAAGAAAGAGTAAGAGAAGAAGATCAAGGCCTTGAGAAGTGATAATGATGAAGAATATGTCTCTCAAGAGTTTAAGGACTTCTATGCAGTGAAAGGAATTAAACGGGAGTTGATGGCACCTCATAACCCATAGCAGAATGGGGTAGCTGAGAGGATGAACATAACTATTGTAGGGGCAACATGGGCAATGCTGCATGACCAAGGCCTACCACTTCACTTGTGGGTTGAGGCATGCAACACAATGGTCTATTTGTAGAATAGAAGCCCACATCACATAATTGGGATGAAGGCACCAGACGAAGCTTTCTTCGGTAAGAGACTAGATGTGGGTCACTTCAGGATCTTTGGCTCATCGGTATATTTCCATGTGACAAAGGATGCACGGAAGAAGCTTGAGCTGACAGCAGAGTTGGGGATACTTGTGGGGTATACTGATACACCTCACAATTGTCAGGTGTACTTGCATACTAGTCAGAGGATAGTGGTCTGCAGGGATCTCAAGTTTGATGAGCAGAAGGCCATGTGAGTTTCCCTTGAGAGGGAGCTCCAACTACAAGCTATGGAGGAACTGTTGGAGGAGGAGCCTCAGACTGATGTGGAGCAGTCGCATGCAGAGGTTCTAGGAGTGGAGACATCCACTCAAGCAAAGTCTTCTAGAGATGGATGAAAGCGCACAAGAGAAGCTGACAGATTGTTGCAGGATGCGAGAGAGAATGTGGGAGCACCATCTTCTTAGTGTAGATAGAGGAGGTCACCCGAGAGGTACATTGGATACATGTCCCTTGCTGGGGAATGTGTTGAGACTGAGCCATCTTCCTTTGAGGAAGTAGTGCAATAGCTAATTTGGGTTGATGCTATGGTGGAGGAGTATGACTCCATAGTTTGTAACATGTTTGGGACATGGTTCCGAGACCGGAGAACAAGTCAATTGTGACTTCTTGTTGGCTTTACAAGGTAAAGCAAGCTGCTGATGAAGGGAGGATCATGTTGCTACAGTATAATCCCTTTCTTGTTGAGAGGGAGAGTTGAAATGTGGCAACAAGAATATTCCATTTTAATTTGTCCTTGAATTAAACTGTGAATTAAAATCGAATTTAGTCTTAACAGTTACTTGGAAATAATTAATTAAGATATTTTGACTTAATTAGTTGGAGAAATTCAAGTTAGAAGTCTTTTTGAAGTCATGCAAGAGTTATCCCTTAAATTAAGGAGATAAGCCTTAAATTAAGGAGATAATATTGAGTTATATTTGAGTCGTAATTAGTTAACTCAGTTTACTGAGTTAAGTCCAGTTAAATTAGTTCCAAATTGTTTGAGGAACTAATAGAGAGTTAACAGTCAGTTGATGCATGCATGAACTCAACTAGTGTACTCTAGTTAACTGAAGATTCCCTCATTAGAAACTCATGCATGTCTATTCTGAGAAAGACCCAGTTGAGATTAAAGACAAGGACATTGTACTATTAGTTGCATGTGTTTCTTATAAAGAAAACTCATGCATGCAGAAGGAATCATTCCTTGAGGATTGTGCAGTTCTCACATTGTGTGAAATTAGGAGATCATCCGCTTGGTAAATCGAGTTTTTCCACTTGGTTGAAGGAGATCATCTTAGAGGAACAACACAAAGAAATAAGAATTTGGAGGGCAGAGAGGAAGGCTTTGAGAAGCCAGGATTAATTGTGAGCATCTGTGAGGATTGTACTAAGAACTGGCTAGATGTGAGAGCTAAGGCTTTGTATAATTCCTATGTATTTCCACCTTGTATGATAATACAGATAGTGGGGTTTTTAGCTGAGGCTTTCCCAAAAGTATTTTCATGTGTATTGTGCATTGATCCTTCTTCTTCTAGTTATATTCTTCAACTCGATATTTAAGCTTTCGCAAATTGATAGTAGAAGTAGGTTATAGTATTCTGCTTTGATTTATATTGCATTATCGGGTTAACCCACACGTCAAATTTTCTACAAAGGGATGATGGGGAATCTACATGTGATCGTATGCATTCTGGACCTCTTGATATTAATATAAGCATGCACATATTCTAAGTTCTCAAAAAACTTCTCTTGCATGAATGTGTTGTATATCTTGCTCCATGTGACCTCTATAGTCTTATTAATAAAGAACTGTGTATCTGCATATACTGAAATGGTTGGTATAGGAACTTCAATAGTTTCCTCACTGCTTGATTCTAATACTTCTTTGGAGGCCACGTTACAGGGAGGAATAACTCCAATAGATGATGATAGGGTGAGAATACTTGTAGCACAAACACTTGTTTGTGGTAGCACACTCATAATGGAAATATTAGCTTTAAGCAACCTAGCTATGCAACAATACTTATAAATAATGTATAAAGAGCCATCACATGTAACTAGACATGAAAATCTATTAATGACATTAAAAAATAGCTTGCATTTGTGAGAAAATAGGCATGCAAATTAGGAGGGCCCACTTTAAAAGCACGAAGGAACATCAAGGGTCATTTAGGTCTTTGCAGTGTGCTCATGCACTCAAGCAAGTAAAGTAAACCATCTAAGGAATATTGGAACACTCTGAAGGGTAAACGAGGTAAGTTTCTGGGCCTTCAGGCCTTCACAATTGGCTCATGCACTCGACGAGAGAGAGAGGGCACATTGGTGCACCCCGAAGGGACAAAGGAAATTATTGACACACCTTCAAGCCTTCACAATGTGCTCATGCACTCAAAGAGAAGGAATGAACATTTGCACATGCTGAAGGGACAAAGGAAATTTCTTTGAGACTTCATGGTGTGCTCATGCGCTCAAGGGAGGGTGTAGTTCTTCGTGGTGAAGAAGTGCGGTTAAGAGGAAAACTTGGTCATTATGGGTGCAATTTTCAAGGCTGATGGTACTTTGACTTCCCTAAGTGCACTCCGCATGTTGAAAGCTCAGGAACACGTTTAACATCAAGAATTCTTCATAAGAGTGAGAAGAAGAAGGATATGTAAGCTTATATAGATGTTGTTGCATTCACAGTGGAATATGAAGGGTTGAAGAATGTGAAAAGTTTTTGCATGCAACAAAATATTATCACTTGCATAGTAAAGATTGAATAAAAACACCAACAATCGAACTAGGAAACACTAACAATCGAACTAAAAAACAAAGAAATGATAGCAAGAAAAGCGAGGACAATAGTGAAATCATGAGAGGTGATGAAAATATTCGACATGTAAAACTTACTTGTGAAGTGTGTTGGTCAAGAGTTTCTTAATCTCCAGCTATGTGCTCAACTCAAATGAGAATGATTACACAAAATAATGATTAAGTGGGTTGATTTAAAAGCATTTACATGCAAAATTGATTTATGCATGATCTCCATTTATCATTGTATGAAAGGGTTAGATAAGACAAGTTAAGTGGGCTCCTATTTTCTAGGAGTGCGCCCACATGAAACAAGATGCTGATGCATGCACCCGGGAAGAGTAGATGTATTCATCACAAAGGATTGCACTCAGGTAGGGCATACTGGCTCAACATGAAGGAGTGCACACTTCTTCAGCCCGAAGGAGTGCACTCAACTCAAGCGCATGTCTTCACCAACTTAGAGTGTGCTTTTGCCTTTAAAGGTGATTTTCTTTCTTTTTTGGTTTTTTCTATGCTTTTGAGCATTTTTCTAGAATGTGCATGGTGAAAAGGCAAGTTTCTAAGTCAAGATAAGTCATGAGTTCACCTAACCATGGACTAGATAACTTAAGCGTTTCTATGGGTTAGGTGAAGACATTGAGGAAACATTGACTTAGGAGGATGTGACACTAAGAGAAAACACACAAATAAAAATTCAAACAACACAATGACACTAAGGGACTTGAAATGAAAGTTAATGTAGGCTCCAAATTGACTTGGGTAAAAAATTTGGAGGTTCATTGTCGTAGCAACAACACATGGCTACCATCACATGCATTCTCAGCAAAGATCTTTTCAAGAAGTTTAGCTAGCTTCTTAGAATACTTGATGTTGGAACATTCAAAAACCTCTGAAATGATATGAACTTCACATATTAGTCACAAATCTATCATTTCATTTGCTTATACACAAGTTTTAATGAATATTCATAAATAGAATTTGCCCTATGCTTCCAATTTACACATTCAAACAATTCCTTCAATCATACACCCAAACATGTACATATGCATGTTGCCATACATGTGTCATACTTTCACATATTCCATACTGTCCATACACATTTATTTTTAGATTTAATTGTGAGCCTATCTTGTTTTCAATTAGACACATGACAATTCTCATAAGCATAAACATAAACACATTACTTTCTTTCATGTTGTAGTTAACAAGAAGATATCACTCTTACACACTTGCCATGTGACATTTAATTCATTAGGTAACTTTATTATGTTCCCCAAAATATAGCAACTATTGGTTTCTATTTTATTACCATTCATACATTTGTATTATTTTCATAAATAAAATAGAAAGCAAAAACAATTTTAGTTAAGGGAAACTCCCTTCTTAATCAATTTTCATAGTTATGACTTATATTATTATCCATATAGTTCATATTAACCTAGTGCAACCCTCCTTAACTAATCCTTTATCCACATCTACCCTCTCATACCACCGTAGTGCCCCACTTTGATTGACTAACTTTCGACCCAGCAACTAACTTCTGCCTACCTGTCTTAATTGAGTTTGGCCACTTTTATACGAGAAAATGAGGGATAGGTTATTTAATGTGTAATCTCTATGCATATGAATTCCATCGAGTGCTTCTTTAGATAAGAATATACTCTGTAGTTATCACTATTTTTTGGGTTTTTAGATGTTCATATGGAAATGCGTGATTGTGTTGATTCTCAAGTGGAGGTTTCCTACACTTAAAGATGTTCTGGAAAGGTGGTGTAGAAATTGTGCATGTCGATGAGCCACTTAGTACCGTTTCTGATCCGGTAAAAATTGTGGATGTGCATGGGCCACTTAACGCCGGATCCGACTGCTCTATTTGATTTTCCCGCTCACAGTGATGGCACGAGCATTTCTTTGTCGACAGTTGTGGCCTCTTGTCTCTGTGCTGACTTACCAACCCTACCATTTCGTACTGCACCATTGCATCTGAATTGTGATCAATTCTTTCCATAACTCCGTCTTTGCAGTGAGAGCAACGAATTTTATCCCTTGTAACAATCAAATTCACTGCCATCTGGCCACAATGGTTGCACCAGTAATCACCCATTTCAAGTCAAATTCGCCTCTGCATGCGATTAATAGATATTCTGACCAATTAAAAGTTTTTAAACTTTCCAGGCAATGCTCAATTAATTTGTAGTCAAATGTCATGTTTATATAGGTTTACAAATTACAGTGTTGATATATTTGGCAGGGTTGATGTCGGCCGAACCATGCATTGCTTTCTGTGCAAATTTGATTGAGCCTTCAATTTAGATTGCATTCTTTGGAAGTTTTATATTATAGACAAATAATTACGAGCTAACAATACATTACTTGAAGGAAATGCTAGGCGATCTTCCTATATTGATATAGGACCCTCCCTAGCTCTTTAAAAGTAATCCCATTGTTTGTAGGACAACTTATGCTAAGCGCCCTAGTAGGTGATGATTGGATGCCGACTTTGAATTTGGATATGTTTATAGAGAAACATTGAACACTTTCAAACGCTAAAAAAACAACAACAAAATATAAAAATTGTATACTAGCAACTTAACTAAGTCAATCTTTCCTTCATATTGAAAGTGACCTCAATAGTCATTACAACTTCCCCAGTGAAGGTTACAACTAGTTACCTCATAACAAAATTGTTGGATTTATTGGAAACCCACTTAGAATCTGACTCCATGTATCCTTCCTATATATTATTCAAGATCTGAAAATACCTTCGGTAGGGAGGCACATAAAATGAGTCAAAGTCAAGTTCCTTACACCCATTAAAAATTCGATTTGTGTATTTACTATGTCATTGACAAACATTGGTCCAAAAAAATAAAGGGGAGCAGGAGTTTATACATCTCATACTTAAAAAGTCCAATTATTAGTTAAAAATATTTCAACATGAGTATGAATTTATATATGCTAATTGTTCACATTCAAGTCCTCGCTACATGTAACTCCTCCTCTTAATTCTAGGCTACATGTAACTCCCTCCCTTATTTGCATTAATAACTATAATTGGTACATTTGAAATCAACTTTCCAATTGGTATCATATTCAATGAAAAATGCAGGGGAGTAATGTATGGCATCTCATGTAGTCATATCTAATAGAATAGGTAGGGTAGTAATTTACTATATCTCACTTTAGTGGGAATTATATTTTTTTTTTAAATTTAATTTTAACTAGAGTAAATTAACTTTAATTTTGGATTGGGGTATTTGAAAATGAGGAGGAAAGAAGTGTGTGGATGATTCATTTCTAGAAGATTTGGGTTTAGCTTTACTAATGACACATGCTACAAAAAAAGTTTAAGTTATTTGTTGGACTTGCGATTATGCTTGATAACATTGAAACTTTGGTGGAGACTCCCGAAATCAGTCTAAGTTCTTTTTCGTCTTGAAGTTTTCTGCAAAGTGATTACACAAAACATTTTCAAAATATTTAAGATCGATATAAATTAACTTCTATAATTTAATACTATTACACTACAATGCCTACTCCTAACAAATATCCCTGTATAACTGGTGATCATAGTGGGCATTAATAAAATTTTGAGGTTGCTCCCATTAATTCTAAGATTTAAACCAAGATAAATTAACAATTATATAAAACTTCCCTAAATACACTCATGTTTGATGGATGAAACACAACAATTTCGAAAATTAAATGTTCTTTCCACATTTCCTTTATATCCTCCTTACAACTTCATTTCACCCCATAGTAAATTAGAGAATTTGACACATCGTTTAAAAATTTAACTAATGTCAATAATGCTCACTAAGTGAAGTTAGAAGATATAATAAATTGTTAACAATTAGAGCATGTTTGTTTTACTAGCAATATTGTGATTTCCAAGAGCCTATGATAGAAGGTTTTGGGTTCTCTCTTCCATAGTCCATCCCTTAAATTTTTTTTGAACAAAATAGATATCTAGAATCTGGATTACTATGTCACCAAAATAATATGACTAATGGAAAAGATTTTAGTTCACACTAATAATTAAGGATCTAGAATAGTATTCAAATTTAATAACTTAATAATATATTTAAAGTCAGTTAAGCATTTTCTTCCAATTTTTGTTAGCATGTACGAGAGTATCATAACGTGTTTATTTAAAAAAATTCTTGCTCATACTCAAGTCAAAATATTTGATAATTTTTAGTTGGCCAGTGAGAACGTAGTGAATCCTCAAAATATTAATGTAAATTATGAACATACTTAAAATTATACAACTCAGCTTAACACATTTTGAATTTCACAAGTCATTTTGTTTCCATTGATAATAGTTATGGGTTGTAGTTTATTGTACCATATATTTTTTTATGTTTTTGAATTAAATAAAGACTAAATATTATTGTTACAATTTAAATTACATTATATATCTTAAGGCTATCACATGTATATTAAGCCTAGGTAGGGTATGAATATCATTATTATATAACCATTAAATAATAGCTATAATTATTGAAAATATTGAGAGATAACACTTAAACTTGATTTATGGAGGTAGAATTAGTAGAATGTGTTATCAGTCCAAAATTTCCCTAGGGTTGTTATGTTGTGTTTATAGAAATAATAGAAGTAACAACAAACCTACTTTTGAGATTAGGATCTAGCCTTCCTAATGCTCAGAGAGGGCTTTCTCTTAATGATTTAACTTTTTTGATTTGATTGATTTTATGCTAGTTATGTAAGCTTGATTTGGTTTTGATTTGATTTGTTGGTGGAATTACTAACTTAGATGGATAGAAGACTGCTTATTTTCCATTGGGCTATGGAGTCAATGTGTCAAGAAGACATGACTGAATCAAGTTCTAAAGGAAGTCTCCACAAGGCAAGGTGGCTAAGCAAATTTAGATCTTTTAGGCTGAAGTGTGAAGTGGTTTTCAATCAGGATCAAGGAGCAGTTAAGGATTCCTCAAACTAGATAATCAGGGAAATGAAAGAGGTCAATCGAAACTAGGGAGCAATGAAGAATTTCTTACTCTAGATATCAAAAGAAAACATCAAAATGAATAATTGTTCAAGATAGAGTGTACTTAAACAAATTCTGTAATAATATTCCAGTTATTACATCCAAATTTGAAAAACATGTAAGTATGTGAAATACTTAAGAAAATAACAATTTAACGAATGAAAGATACTTCATTGAAGTGGCCCAACACATGAATCCTGTAATGCAATGCTTTTATTAGTCAGTCCAGTTTGTTGACTTGAAAATGTTACAATAAACCCTTAGATTTTAGATCAATACAACCATAGAAAGGTTCAGCAATCCACCCCACACTACTTCAAATTGTGAAGTATTTATACAAAAACTATCACAATATATCCTAAAACTAATTTAGGAATTGTTCAAGGAGAATGAAATATCTTCATGCAAGAAGATAGAGACAACTATGTAACTTTGGTTGTCCCTTTACTCTGCCTTTGAATTTTAAACTCTGTCTTTCATCTGATACTCTTTAACTTAACTGATCTATTACTCTTTACTATTTTACCTTGACTACTCTTGACTGCTCTGTTTTACCTTTCATTTTCACAGTAAATCATTTAACTTTTCCCAAGACTCTGCATCTGGTAATTTAATCTTTACCATTCTTCTAAAGATTTCATTAGCCTCTGTGTATTTTGCAAATGTAGATTTGTCGATAAAGAGATATTTTACCTCATGCTGGAGGTAAAAGAGATTCTCAAAATTCTAATAGAGCACTTTTCCTATTGGAATTCCTTTCATGGTTGAATTATTTTCTTGTTCCTTTGCCACTTCTCTGATTTTCTTATCATAGTCTTCATGCCTCATCAAGATGTCATTAATTACCAATGGATTAGTCAGACCTTTTTGCCTCAAAACATAAAATTTGACCATGAACCTGGCTATTGCTAGCTCCATTGTTTGGCATTTCTCCTCAAGTTGTACCATCAAGTTCCTCTTAGAAATCACCTTTTTCACTTCTAGAATTGTTTCAGTCCTGTCACTTATGCCAATCTCTTCCAATTCCTAGTTGTTCTTGGAATTAAGAAACTTAATGATTTCATTGGCCTCCTGTGGCTTCTTACCAAGTTCTTCCTTAACTTTTTGAATAGCTTCAGTTGCTTCCTTGATTAAATCCTTTTGCTCAAAGATGACTTGGATGGATGGTCAAATATCATTAACAAAGTTAATGATATTGGCCCATAGTTGTTGCTTTTCTTGGGCAAGTGGTTCTTTCAGTGCCAATTCTTTCTCTAACTTCTGTATTCTCTCAGTCAATCTGTTTGACTTCCGTGTTTCATTTTTATGCATGATTTGCGCCAACTTCTTTTCATCTTCTTGACTTTTTATTTAATCTTTAAGTCTATTTATTTCATTTGTTTGGATGGACAAATCCTGCATAGCTTTGATTAATTTACCTGCTTCATCACTAGGATGAGCTGCAGATGTAGATGATTATGTAACTGATGTAGTTGCTGATGTAGTAAGAAGTGTTGTAGCTGTTGGAACTGTTGTTGCCACTGAAGCTGCAAAAATAGAAGGAAATGTTGTAGTAATTGTAGGAATAACAGTGATAGGGATTGATTCCATGCTGGGCTTTTTCTCTTGCACTAACTTATCCATCTCATTTTCCATTTCTATTGATTGAGAAGTTAACTGAAGAATGAAGTTCATCATCTCATCTTTTTGGTTTTGATTCTCTAGAACTTCCTTGGCCTGTGGATGTTTAGTAGGAGGCAATTTTAATTGCTTCTTCAATGCAACAATGTCTGCATTCTTTTTCTTAATGAGTTCTTCTGCACCTTTGACATTCCTTTGATCATATCCCACTTCAATAACCAAATCTTCAAGGGATTTAATTATGTTATCTTTAGCTTGTGAGGATGCCTTCTCTAGTTTTAAATGTGCTTTGATGTTCTCTAGAGAATTTTGTAGTTTTTGTACACTAATATCTTTGTTGGTCATAGTTGAGTATAACATTTCTCTAGCTTGCTTATAAAATTATATTTGGTCTATAGGACGAACATCTTTGGCAGGAATCTCATAATCTATCTTTTTGTAATCTATTGATGACTTAGGATGTTGTACTGTGGGTTGCAAAAAGGTCATCTGAATTTTTCCTATCTTATAATCAAATGCAAAAAGTAATCTGTTATGACTGCCAGGAGTCTTCTTCAAGTACTGTGAATATATTTTAGCTTTTATTTCTTCATTTTTGGCCTTAATATCTTTGTATCTTTCTTTGATGTCTATTTCTTTTTCCATTAGTTCCCTTGAAGAAGAGACTTCAAAACTATGCTACTTCTGGATGATTAAGCACTAGAAGTTGAAGGATGATGAGTTTCCTTTGAAACTGATGGAAGTGCATTTTCTTTAATTATAGTGTTTGTATCAATGACCTCAATTTTATCAATTACTTATTATTGCTCACTTACTAGATTCAACATTGTTCTTTTTTATACATAATTTCAAATTTGTTGTCTATTGTATCTTTGTTTAAGCAAGAACCTTCTTCTCTAGTCCTTTTTGTATATATTTCCAGTAGGGCTAGAGTATGCAGAATGGAACTAGTATCCATCTGCTCCTCCATATCTAGTAAGGTGTTTTCCAACCACTCAGACTGGTTGGCATATCTTTCAATCTATGGCTTGGACTCATGCATAAAAGGGTTCAATTTAAACTTGAGTCTTAGTTTGTTTATGACACCCAAAGGATCAACTGCCATTTGAAACTATCACTGAGCTTCATTTCTTGTAAACATATTTCTTCTTCCTCTTCAGCATCCCTATTATTGCAGATAAAAGGACCAAGCTAGTTCTTGATTTTAAATTGTATTTTCTTATTGGATGATAGAAAATTAACATCATCTGAATTTATGATCTGCCTGATATATTCTAGTGCAAATATCCTCATGGGGAGATATTTGGGCAGCTTATATGGAGTGAGTTGACGTCCATACACCCTAACTTCAGTGTAGTTCTAGTATAAATACTAGTCTCCTGTTCTACTATGTTTGGACAACCTTAAAACTTTCTTTATTTCCTCACTGACCCTGGGTTGATTGCTACTGCTTAGCATGTTAACCACTGGGTGAAAAAATGAATCAATGAAATCCTTGTAGCAAAAATCAATGGAATATTTTTGGATTAAGGGTGTCCAAAAGATAACGGATCTAGGATTGCCCTTAGTGTCTAGTTTTTGGATGTTAACTGTAGACCTTTTTATTTGGAAATATAGAAACACATGGAACAATACTAAAGAGTATTTGAATACCCTTTCATCTAGCAATCTGATCAATTAATCATGGATTCTATCTGCTAAGAATTGGGAAAAATTGAAAACTGTAGCTGGAGGGTTGCTTGGGAAAAAAAATAGAAAGGAAACCAAGTATAATTTCATCTACATGTTCATCAATAGTATATCCTAGAATACAGGACAACATAGTTACAATCTGTCTACTTCTCTCAGAGAAAATGGTGGCAAAATATGGATGGCTATTTGTAGGAACTTGAGGCTTTTCTAGGAGCAAAGTCTGAAACATTTGGGATCTCTTGGGAAGGTCCAGCTTTAAGTACAGATCAATTAGGTTTTCAATAGAAAATGGGGCTTCATTAGGCTTTGGTTGGATCTACAACATTTTATTTATTGATCCTACAGTGATTGCGAACAAAATTTGTTGGTTAGGAGAGATTATGGCTCTTTGACTTGGGGAATAGCAGAGTTGGCATAGGTGGATGATTTCAGGGAACTGGTATACCTGTGGGAACAAGTATTTAGGTAAATTTGACTCCCATAGCTAAATATCATCATTCTGATTGAGGAATTTATCTTTCCTCCAACAGTGGAGTTTTAACAGATTGTTAGGGGACGTTGTGTCTTTGATATGGAAATCTCTATCGACCAATGGGAGGTGGTCATTATCTAGGTGAGGAATTTGCATGGGTTTTGCATTTAGAATGCTTTGGGAAGCCATAGATTTGTTTATTTTATTCAATTTATCACTCTCTGGCTTAAGAAGTAGGCTTAGGACCTCTTGAATAGTGTGAAAAGATGAATATATTATGTAAAAAGTGTTTTGGATGTAACAATGGATTTCTTTATGTCTGCAAGGCTTTTAAGTTGGTTCAATTGATTAACCTATTAGAAATGTTGTGCAAAGCTTAAGTACATGCCTTTGGCACTTCAGGAATACTTGGAAAATGAAGTTTTGGTATTCAGAAGGATTCTCTGGAGGTAGCAGAGGCTTTCTTAGGCTTCAATGGTCTTTAATCTGCTACAAATTGGAGTCGGCAACATCTTCTAGTAGTAAAAGTCTGAACTTTGGTTGTAAATGGCTTAAAATACTTCAGTAGATATTTTGGCGCTTTAGAATAGGTTGATAGAGGTTCTTTTCTACAATCCCTAACAGAATAATAGTGAAAAGATTGGAAAGGGCGGCTTCTTTTGTTTTTAACCAACAATGGTTAATCTTTGGGTGTGAGGTTAAATTTAAATAGCTAGGAAGTTTTATCTTACGCAAGGAGGCGGTAAGGTGGTTTATCGTACCGCTTTAAAGTGGTAGGGTGGTATTATTTTGGAGGATGTCATATAATGTGGGGGTGGCACGTAGAAAAAAGGCAGGCGGGGAAAATAGCTTATTTTGCATGCTTTTGTGATGTTAAAAGTCAGACATCAGAGTGTGCGATATGGAATGCAGGTCATTGGATCTGGAGGTGGGCGATCAAAGGGTTATTGGGTGTCAGAGTTGTGAGGGATGAGTCAGGGTGTGGGGTCGGTTTTAATTAAAAGGTAATGTAGTTAATTAAAAAGTAAATATAGGATTTAATATATGTGATGAGGGTTAATAAAATGTGGGACCCGGGAAGATATTACAGCGGGGGTTTTAATAAAACAAACAATAGTTTATCAAATGAAAATGGGGGTTAATGAAATGGTATGTGGGGAAAAATATACTAGGGAAAAGAGTTAAAAGGGTATCAGGGAGGGTTTTTCAATGTGGCCTGTCATATTTTAATTATTTTAAACTTAGGATAAGGGGGTTTTAGTGGGTTTTAATGAAAAAATGGAAATTGATAAGGGGAGAATGATTTTTAAAAGGAAATGTCTAGGAGAGGGTGTAAAATAAAGGGAAAAAGGGTTATTTTACAAGGGAAAATGAGATGAAGTAAGGGAAAAGGTAAAATGAAGGGGAAGGGATATTTTTACAAGGGCTAAATGAATTTGGAAGGAAGTTAGTAATATGAAATAAACCAATTGATGCTTTCCATGCCTTGTGAAAACTGCTTCTGCCTACCCATCATTTATCTTAACATTGTTTCTTCATTTACTAGGTGCATTTGAGTTTGCTGACCCTTTATTTCTTTTTCTTTTGTAAGAAAACTATCTAATTCTAACCTTATGACTTTCCAATGGCTCATATTAAATTGTTAAGCTCATTATTATTCTCTACCTAGCTACTGATCTGCCAAGATTAAACAGTTTGGCTAGATATTTATTCTCTATCTATTAGCATGAAATTTAAAGCATGAATGAATCAAGATTAAACTATTTGACCATCATGGATTGTGGCATTTTTGACAAGCTGCACACAATATTATTTTGCAAAGTAAAGTAAAAGGTAGTAGCATTTGAATTTGCATCACTTTAAGAATCTATTGTTTATCTCTTTTTGGTGGGGTTTATACTTTATACTCTTTTTTTTATCTTTTTCTTTTATTAGTCCTTTTATTTTTCTCTTAGGGCTTCACCCTCTTTACATTTTTTATTTTTAATATGGGAAAACATTTTGCAGAAAGCAAAAGTATGTACAATATTCCAAGACTAATCATTGTTAATTCAAAAATATGAATCCTATTATTATAGGACCCTAACATAATGGATTATCGATGTTAAATTCATGAAAGTTCCATGAGGATGCTTGAGGTAATGGATTCAAGTTTTATTGCTAATATTGAATGAGTCCCTTGACCTTCCCGACTTTTTGCTTCATACCCAAATCCATCTCAACATACTTCAAGTTGTTTTGATCTAATGCATTCCTTTTAATTTTAGGTAATGCAAAATGATGGTTCTTAGAGGCTTTGTATCAATTATCTATATTTAAGCAAATCCAATATCAAGAATCCATATCCTTTACCAAGGGTAGATGACCTATTCAATTAGATGAAGGTTGCATCTATCATTTCAATAGATAGACTTGAGATTGAGATATGATTAGTTAATGATTAAGGAGGAAGATATCCAAAAAACATGAGCCAAGACAAGGATGTTGGCATTATGATACAAATTTGGCTCTATGACACAGGTGTTGTCCTTGATGGCAACTCACAGAGACGACAGATCACAGTTCAGGCTCACATAATGAAGAAAGAGAGGTATATTTAGTTTCCCCATTGACCAAGCCGCGTGTACACACGGGTTTGTAGAACAAAAGGCGCGTATAGCGTACACATGTACTTTCACAGAAGGAAAGGCGCGTACATGTTAGAAAACTTAGTTTTGGTCCGTGGTATTTGGTCCATGGTATTGGTCCAAGGTATCTTGTCCAAAGTGTTGACCCTAGGTATTTGGTCCAGGGTATTGATTCTAAGTGGTTTTGGACCATGGTATTGAGTAAGGCCTAAGACTATAAAAGGAGGAGAAGATCATTAGACAAAGGACTCAAGCATTGACTATCTAATGAAGAATAAGATCTAGAATACAGGTCATTGGGTTATGGTGCACAACTGGATCTGAATCAAGGATGAACCTGAGCACTTGACGAAGGATAAGTTCTATTAATGGGTCAAGATCTTAAGGCTTGAAGTGAAGTATCTTTGTGTGGCTTTGATCTTTTATCTGAATAATTGGCACATGTCATAATCTGTAAACATGATGATCTAGATATAATTGATGTCTGAATTTTTGTAGAGGTTAAATCATCATTTACATATCTGTACACAAGTTCACTATAGAAAAGGCGCATATACACGCTGGTTCGGCATTTCAAAACAATGCATACGCAGGTTTTCCTTGATAAAGTGCGTATGCACGCAGGTTAGACACCTTGAAGTAGCGTATACCTCATAAAATATGCTTTAGCTACTTCTGTTTGCTATTGTAGTGTTCTGGGTTCTGGCTTGGGTTCTAGTTACTGTTGTTGTATTTTGGTTACAGTATTATGAGAAGTGATTGTTTGATTCAGTTTTGGTTGGTGCAAAGGAAATTGGTTGATGCAGATATATTTGATGTTTGATTGATGTTATTGATGAATCCAATGTGAAAATTTATGAAATGTGGTCCCTGGAAGAAAAGACAAGTTGTAGCCTTCTATAGGCCAACACCTACGTACTAGTAAAAACATCAGCTAGTACAAGAGCTAGGGAGTTGTAGCTCCCTTCTAGGAGAAGCTGGAGAACAAGAGAAGGTTGTAGCCTTCTGTAGGTAGAAGCATGCGTACTGGTATAAGAATTCACCATTTCAAAATTTGTAAAAAGAAATTTCTTATTAAACGGAAGATAGAGACAATTGTAGCAGGTGGTTTTTACCCACATTGGGTTTCCACCTTATATCTTGTGTTCATGTGTGTGATTATCTGTTCTGTTTTTACTGCTCCTAGTTACTGTTTATTTGGTTCTGATGCACATATTAAATATCAACAAATGAAAAATTAACTAAATTATAAGTTTACAGGGTATACGCTAGTTGCCTTACATATAGTTGCGTATACATGCAAGCTTCATTAACTGAAGTAGCGTATATGAATCTGAATATGAAAATGAAATATTATTGACTTTCTAATACTAATTCACCCCCCTCTCAGTATTATTTCCAACAATTGGTATCAGAGCAGGTCCTTTAGAAGAATCTTGATCGCTTGAAGGAAGATCTATCATCATGAGTAACTACGAAAGAGAGGGATCCATTAGACCACCAATCTTTAATGGGAGCAACTTCGTTTATTGGAAGGTAAGAACCACAACCTATCTTCAATCTCTTGGAACAGATGTTTGGGAAATTGTGGAAGGTTTATATACATTTCCATCAGCAATTCCTACAGATACGATAGGTAAAAAGCAATATGAAATGAATGCCAAGGCTATCAATACATTATTGGGGAGTCTGTCACAATCATAATTTGCCAAGGTTATGCAACTCAAAACCGCCAAAGAAATATGGGACAAGATCATTCTAAGCTATGAAGGAGACAATCAAGTAAAATGTGCAAAGCTACAATCTCTTAGAATTCAATATGAAACTCTCAAAATGCACAATGATGAAAGTATAGCTAATTACTTCCTACGTATAGATGAGATTGTTAATTGCATGAAAAAATTGGGTGAAGAGATAAAAGAATTTAATTTAGTTGAAAAGGTTTTAAGATCCTTGTCTACTAAGTTTGAATCAAAATTTTCTGCCATAGAAGAAAAGCAGGATTTGCAGAATATTACTATAACACAGCTGCACGGAATCTTAACTGCTTTCGAAACGAGAAAAGGAGGTCCATGAGATATGAGAGAAGCTGCATTTAAAGCTTCAGGAAGAGAAGAGCTTAATGAATCAAGACATATTTCAGAAATAGAGGATGAAGCAAATTTTGTCAAGAACCTTCAACGGGGTTCTAGAAGATTTAGAGGTAAATACCTTTCAAATGTTTTGCTTGTGGAAGAGTCGGTCATTATGTGGCCAAATGTCCTCATAAAGAAAAGCTTGATAAAGGTAAGGAATCAACAAAATGGAATAGAAAACAAAATGTAAGTAAGAAGAGCTACTATACGCATGAAGATAACGATGGTTTATCAAATAGTGATGAAGATGAAAATAGTAATGACTATAGACTTCTTATGGCTTTTGAAGATGACGATTTCTTGGATGCGTTAGATGAAGATGATCTTTATGAAGAAATCTCTAAACTCAAAATATGTTTAGAAGAAAAGAATATGATTATAGATACTCTGACATTCCAACTTACTGATAGAGAAAAACACAATGAAAAACTAGAATGTGAAATTGTGGGTCTAAGAAGAGATATTGAGAACAAAAGCTCTCAATCTCAGATTTGCTAAAGGATAAAAAAATTTAGATGAAATTATCAAAGTGCAGTGCTCTCCTCTGATAAAGGCAGGTCTTGGATATATTGAAGAAGCATCTCAAGCACAGAAGCCGTAAACCTCCACTAAAAGCTATCTTGATGCAGCAAAGAGAAGTGAATAGTTTGACAATCGTCAGCAAAGGCATAAAGTAGATCATCAGGTAAATCAGGTGCAATCTACTTCAAGGATGAACAGAAGCTACAACCAACCAAGGGTAAATCATAGTCAATCTATTTCAAGAATAAATCACCAGGTCAGTGGATTCGATAATCGCATGAACTTCTTTAATGGCCAATGTTTTTCATGTCATAACTTTGGACACAAAGCTGCTCAGTATGTTGCTTACAAGATCATCATGACTAGAGAAGCAAGAAATCAAAGGAATGTGACTGGGATCATGAAAAGGACCTACAATAACTTTTCTCTTCTTGAAAATGAAATAGAATGCTCCATCTGTAACAACTACGATCATGAAGATTCTGAATGCAGGAGTAAAATTCAGCAAACATCTCAGGAGGAGCAAACTTCATTGGGTCCCAAAACATGAAGAAAGAAAGAACCACAAACAGAAATATGTAGTATAGCCTTGTATGCAGAAGGACAACAAAATTAGTGCTACATTGACAGTGGATGCTCAAAACACATGATAGGTGATAAAGAAAAACTTTAGTCATATAATGCCTTAGAAAAGGAAAAGAAGGTCTCATTTGGAAATGACACTCCTGCTGTCATAAAAGGTAAAGGTTCTATTCTCTTAAAAGAAAAGGTTAAAGCTAGGAATGTTATGTATGTTGATGGTCTAAAGCATATCCTATTGAGTGTCAGTCAAATGTGTGATCAAGGAAATGAAATAGTATTTCGATCAAATGGATGTGTTGTTCGTGAGCTTGATACATGAGAAACCATGATCAAAGGCATAACAACTCCAAATAATTTATACATACTCAAGGGAGGACAACAAAAATGCTATTTAAGAAAAAATGATGAACACTGGCTATGGCATAGAAGATTGGGGCATCTAAGCTTCCCTCAAATAAGGAAAGCATGCAAATTCCAGGTTGTTCGTGATCTTCCTCATATCATCATTCCAGAAAAGACAATATGAAAATCATGTCAATTTGGTAAGAAAACCAGAGCACATTTCTCAGAAAAGGAAGGATCGGCTAGTAAGCCTCTTGAACTTGTTCATATTGATTTATGTGGTCCATCAAGGAAAAAGTCACCTCATGGAGAAGAATACTTTATATTGTTCATTGACAATTTTTCCAGAATGTGTTCGATAGGACTTCTAAAGCATAAATATGAAGCATTTGAAAAGTTCAAAGCCTTCAAAGATTTGGTTGAAAATGAATCAGATTGCAAAATCAAATGCCTCATATTTGATTGGGGAGGGGAATTTGCCTCGGATGAATTCTTCGACTTTTGTGAAGAACATGGAATAAAAAGGGAAATCTCCAATGCAAGGACACCTAAACAAAATGGAATGGTAGAAAGGATGAGCAGAACTGTTCAAAAAATGGCTCGTGCCATGCTAGATGAGTCTGGAACACCTTCAACCTTCTAGGGTGAAGCTGCATTTGCTGCCGTCACTATTCTCAACAAAGCAAACATTCGGGTAAACAACACTCAAACTCCACCTTTACTTTGGTATGGTAAGACTCCTACTGTAAAATACTTCAAAGTTTTTGGAAGCAAATGTTACATCAAAAGCACTAATGAAAATCTTGGCAAGTTTGAACCCAGAGCCGATGAAGGCATTCTCCTTGGTTACCCTTCCCAAAGTAAATGATATAAGTGTTATAATAAAAGACTTGGGAAAATTATTGAAAGTATTGATGTTGTGGTTGATGAAGTAGGAAAAAATCTAAAGCAGGTAAAAACCAAAGATTTTGGAGAAGATGAGGATTATCCTTCCACATCAAATCAGACTAATTCTAAAGAAGAAGAAACCAATGAAGCACCAAAAGAATAGATAATGGCAGAAGAAAAGACTCCATCCAAGTATGTTCAGAAAAATCATCCAGAGACTCAAATTTTGGGACAGAAAGAGGCAGGTGTGCAGACAAGAAGAACTATTAT
>APFE030086578.1:0-16865 GCA_000404065.3 Pinus taeda
ATTCGTTTGGAATGGTGGTTCTGACTGGTTCAACTAGGTCCAGTTACCTTCTCTCAATCTCCAATGGCTTTAAAATATGACTTTCATTCACCACTGGAAAAGAAACATCAGATCATTCTTCTTGTTGATCAGGCAAGAAAGTGATCCTTACGCTGATTTAGGGCTCAACCAATCCACTACTAAAGATTGCCTCTTTGGGAAGAGGACTTAAAAAAATGTAGAAATTAATCTAAATGCAAACTTATTCTAAGATGCAAGCAAAATAAACTATCTTAATCCTATCTCAATTAGGTAGATATAGATCTAACCCAACCAAGAGCAGGTATTTATAATATTGGGATTGAAATATGTCTTGTTTATAATGAATATCATGTTAATGAAATAGTTCAATTAACTGACATTATGGATAGAAAAATACATCCTATTGAGACCTTTTAACTGAAATAATCAATCAAAAACACTCAAGAAGAAGTTCTCAGAATGATCTTGATCATTTAATCAGTAACTTGAATTATTAAACAATATTATGTGGAAGAAGTTCACAACATATCACTATTTATTCATCCAATATTAAAAGATAGATTTATGAGTAAATAGTTACTCAGAAATCAGAATTCAGCCCATAAGAGCAGAGATAAATAACAACATAAAATAGAAGCAAATTACCGATACCGACAAAAGTGCACAAATATGTAAGTAAATTGACACCATTCTTGTTATTATAAAATAAAACCAACATTTAAAATAATAGTATTGGAAATACCGATTTATTGAATCCATTTCTTCAACTTCGGTCTCTAATAGTCATTTACAATGCTTGAGCTTCTGCTTTCAAAACCAGAGCTACAATAGTGCAAACTCTGTTCATTATACATAACTCAGAATGTAGAAGAAAAACCTCAATAATCTCCAGGTTTAAGATTCCACTCCTCCCACCTACAAATCTAAATCCCTATTACAAAAGTTCTTTTAGAATTCAAAAATTGCAAAGGAAGGCAGCCCTTATTACATTTTGCAATTTGCTATTTATAATATTTGCAAAGGAATTCTTGATATGAAAGTTTGTTGAAGAAAATCTACCCAATCACTTTTATTTGCTCAAAATTTCAATCTCTTAATTGTTGGAGAATTTTCATTGATTAAAATCTTTTTTCCATATCTCTTCTACTGTTTTTCTACAAAAAGAAATCAAAATAAATTAAGATACAACAATAAAATCAAAATACTATTTATGGCATTAAAACAAATCCAATCAAATTTAATTTAAATAAATCATTCAAAATAAAATATAAGCTCTATTGATGCCTGTGATGGTTTAATTGATCAAGGATATTATTGATGAGCGAATCTGCAATTAGAAGAGGCTTAGAACAAATGAAAATGCAGAAAATAACTCAAAGAATTGATTTTTTTTTAGAAATTTGGAGCTTGATCTTCTGCATGATTTTTGATCCAATTAATGACTAAATCTATTAGTGAAACCTCCTCAAAAATGTTCTCCTTGATTTTATCTTTCCAATGAGCTGTCATGGGCCTCATTTGGCCAAGTATAACTCAATTTATGAGCTTCCAAAGTAGATGAGTTAATTCTGGCACAATTCTGGAAATTTTGTTGCTAGGCTAAAAATCAAAATTTTTAACTAAAAATTTAATCCTAAATTAGATTTTAATTATTTAATAATTAATTCTAAACTAATTATTAACTAACTAATAGATACAATTAATTCTATTTTCTCATCTAAATAAAATTAATAAGTTACAAAATTAAATTAATATACAAATGATTTGAAAAAATTATTTTAAATATAATTAAATTATAATTCAACTTATGATAAATATTATAATTATAATATAATTATATATATAAAAATATAAAAATTAATTTACAAACCATTGGAATCAATCCAAAACCAAAATCTATAAAACAAACCATTGAAATCAATCCAAACCCATTAATTCATCCACGTGAGTTTATGGAGGGATATGGTGAGTGGAGTGTGAGGTGAGGGTGACAGGAGGGTGAATGAGGTGGAGGTACGGGAGTCATAAGGGGTGAAAAACTTTGTATTAAAATATTTAAAACATCGCATTTTCCAATAGCAAATCCTTTAATGTTTAAGTTAAGGAGCTTGTGATATGCGATATGTGATGTCGCAATATCGCATCTCATGAAAACATTACATCGCATATTCTTTTAAAAGGTTCATTGTAAGGTTTTGAAAACTTCATTCGTTATGAATTTTGCGAAGTGCAATTTGCGATGGACGCGATTGTATTGTAAAAAAAATTATTATTTATTTTATTTCGGGTCAAAGCTTAATGGGTTTTTTTAAGTTATAAAATGAAATTAAGTGGGGTTTGTTTGGAGTGGTATTTTTCTATTTAAACTACAACCACTTTAATAAAAATAAAAATTAAACTACATCTACTTTGAAATTTTGGGTTTTTCGAGATTAGTAATTTGTTTGAAAATTGGAGTAAATTTCTAAAATCCCGATGCTTCATGATTTGGCTGTGTAAGTAAAAATGAAAAATGTTAGTAAGAACAAACTAGGGGTTGATATTTACAATAAATGCATTATTGAACGAATTTGTTTACAAACATGGAATATTGTACATTTTATGCATTTTTAACCCAGGTGACATAAATGATTACACTTCAAAGGAGTGTCATTTACAAATCAGTTGACCAAATGAGGCAAAACAAGCGTCAATGGGAAGCTTATAAAAAATTGATTTTAGCAAGGCAATCAAAACAAGAATCTAAAGAAAATGAAAAATTAACAAAATCTAGGATAATCAACTTAATAAAAATCTTAAAAGGCATTTAGCCAAAAATTTATAGAAAGGGTCCCCATTATTTGAAGTGAACAAGTCAAAAATGGGTGGGTTGTGTTTTACCACAACACTTCCTTACTTTCATTCATATTCTTTAATGTTTTATCCTTATTTTATATTCCTTCCTTATTTTCTTTCAACTTTTTTTTCTCTGTTTCCTTTTTAATTTCTTCTTGATTATCTAATAAGCCCACCTTTTTCAACATTCTACCATATATTTCATTAACCTTTTTTCTCTAATAGAGATAACCTAGAGTCTAAGTCTTCACTTTATTCATGAATCAGAGATGACCATTCAATAGATTTAATTGGTGTAGTAGATTTCTTTTAATGCATGTTGGAAAATAATAATAACACTCCTCTTTATCACAACTTTCAGTCACCAAAAAAAATGGGATCTTCTAATCAACAGTTAGGTCATTTGTAAGTTATGTATATTTAAAACATTATTTTGGAGAATATTTGAATGAATGAATTTTTTTCTTGATATATCTTTGTGATGTGGGTGCTTTAGGATCTAAAACATTGGTACGTAAATACTCTAATATGTATTTTCTACAATTCTATGCTTGTGACTAGAAGTTGATGCGTTAAGTGAAAATTATGGTAGCTTTCCCAAAACTTGTTGATTTTTTTGCCTCTTCCCACGAGAAATATTTTATAGGATACCATGAGTCCAATTATTGAAATATAATTTTAAAATTTGTACTTGAGGTATTTCTTTATGTCTCCTAAAATACTTGAAGATTTCACAATCTGAAAAGTCTTAAAAATTAAGATATAGAAAAAATACCAAGCTAACATGTTTAAAAATTATTTCGGGATTGTTCACAAATGCTAACTTCTATAAGGTATAACTTTGAAAGTGTACCATTCCAAATTCTAACATTTGAACTAAATATTACCTAGGATTAATCCTCAACGCTTTCCAAGTTTCATTACCTGAAACCTTCCAGAAAAATGTTTATGGTGAAAATTCTACAATGACCTATATGAAGCAGAGAAACCCTAGGATCATGAGCTCTTATACCAAATATTATGAACCTTGAACCTTAAAAATGATAAGAAACTAATAATTGCATTCCTCTTCAAGAGAGAAACCTCCTCTTACAATGAATAAATGTAGAAGATGACATTTGATGATTCTAAGACTGGGTCTCCTTAATATATGTGTGTGTGTGTGAAAAGGGGGAAAAATTATAATAAAATGTGACCATGAGGATTTCTAGTCTAGATAATAATATAACAGTAGAAATGTAAGTATTAAATATCTAGGACCTGACAAGGGCTTTTATGGTTAACATGGGGCTTATCTAGGGCTTAACAAGTGTTAAAGTCCCATATAAGCTTAAAACTGTATAATGAGATTATTTTATAATCCCTAGGTTCACCAGATCATAGTGATCTGGATTGGATCATTATATTATTTTCCATCCATATCGATGCATTTGGAGTAGAAAAAGTGGAGGAATCAGCTCACGAATTATCTTTACCAATGGAACCCAATTTGGAAAAATGGGGTATGAAACCTTTCATGAGCATTTTGATAAATAAAAAGATGTTTTTTTTGGGGTAAAACTTTACTAATTTAGAAAATCACCATTTCATGTTATTATACACACAGGTACCTTTCCAATGGCACAAGAAGCGTGTCAATCAGATTCTGTATGCAAAAGTTATGTCACTCAGAAGTTGAACTTCCTATTTTCACACCTATAGTTCAGGAGGATGTCGCGTCAACCCCCATTATTCATGGAAAGAAGGATAGCCACTTGATTATGATTTAAAAGAATCTATAATATTCTATATTGTAATTCTAGATAAAAGTTGATGTAGTCAAAATTAACCACTAGTAGGCTATCAGGTTGTGTTATAATCGGGCAACTAGGAGGAAGAGGCATTCCATTCTTTCAAGAGAATTTTATTCCATAGCTGAGAAAATATAGGTAGGGGAGATAGGGGGTAGAGCACAAACATAGGATATGTGCATTATCGCAACACATGGGCCATAGGCCCAACTTCTTTGTACCTGCAACCATATTTCTAGGTAGAGAAAGAGAGTGAAGTGGCCTCACCTTCCAGCTGGGTTTTCTCCTAAAAGGTTTTCCCATAGATCATATCTTATGTATTATGTGTGCATGTGAAATTATTTTTTCGTTCTCTGCTTTTTTTGATAATCTCTGTTCACAAGCATGCACTAATTATAGTTAAATCTACAGATCTTAAAGTTTAATAAAATTGTAATAGTGTAGAATATTATATTTTGAATATAATATTATTCGATCTATTGTGATGAACTGTTTAGAGGAATATAAAAGGAAGTTTACAGATCACATAGATATATTTTTTGTTGATATTCCAAAGTCACATGGGTTGCTACTATGTAGAGACTGGTTGGGGAAATTAATTGGCTATTTTTCAACTAATTGGTCACATGTATGGCTACCATATAATGGTATGCCTAATAAAATTAAAGTAGAATGTTAAATATATATGAAAAACATAGTCACTGTCTTCAATGATCCTAGTGGGCCATTGATAGTCACTAACTTGAACAATCCTAATAAGCCATTGATGTTCTCAAATTCTACTTTCAAATAATTTTGTCTTGACTTTTTCTTTAATAATTTGCTATAGATTAGTGACCTTTTCCATATACTTATATTCTAGTGATGTAAATTTAAATATAAATAAATATTTATGATTTTTATGTTTTGATGGCTTCAAGTTTAATGAGGGTGTGCATGGGTTGCATCCTCAAAAATTCAAAAAGAATTATAACTATGATAATATGTACACTATAGTTTTAATGCACCAATAATGTTGTTGAGCATGAGGCTCTCATTCAAAGCCTTGAGAAGGTAATTGATTTAAAAGCTACAAAAAAAATGAACACAATTGGTGATTCTAAAATTATATTAAAACTGACACACGGGGCTATAGAGAAAACCATTACAATGTGTTTCGTTAAGGCACTCTGTGGTGTAAAGGTCACTAGTTCGAAACTCTATGGGAAAAAAATCCATCCATGTTAAGGGATAGTGTGGCCTAGGTTAGGTGTGATCCCCAGGTGATTTTGATGACATAGATGCCCTTGCGTTGCAACTAATCAAGTCATAGTGTAGTTATGTCAATCATCTCAGGACTCATATAAACTAGCCAACAAACAAAAAACATAATAAAACAGGTAATAAATTCAATGCATTTTATTTCAAATCACCTTAAGATTTATTAGCAAGAGGTATGAAACTTGTTTCATAATTTTGATTATTTTTATATAGTTTCAGTAGCTCATTCTCAAAATACCAATGCAAATTTTCTCACAATTTTTTCTTTAACTAAATACCTTCAAAGGTTTTTTCTATTGATATTTTTTCGTTGAATTTATTTTTAACCCTTGAAATCTAAAAAATCACTAATTGGAGAGTCTTCGACAATAGTGACCAAATTATAAATTTCCTCACATGGGAGGATACTTTTAAGTGGTATGTTATTGATGAGGAATGGCATGATCAGGCAATTAATTAATCTTATCTAGAATCTGAACAAAAACCAAAAATGTTATTCCCAAGTCAGTAGTTCATATAAAGAAATTTGATGACATATAGGACAAGTTGAAAGGGTTTATTGACTGTAAAATGAACAATTTTTCTATGCATGGAAAATTTCAGGGGCCAATTTTCCATGATTTTCACAAAAAGGATTCGTCAACTTTCAACTTTTTCTAAAACTAATTCCCCAAAATTTTATAGTATACAATTACTTCACTGATCCAGGTGGATGTTGGTGGCCACCCACCTATCCCATTTGGACCCCACAACTGTCTCTTTCAGTTTTTCAGTTTCCGTAATTGTAGCACAATTTACTATTTTTAGCAGTTTTTTCGGGTCCTGAACTTCCGGAGCCGTTTTGAGGCCCTAAACGACGTGTTTTGGGAAATCTGGGGCAACAAGTGGTCCATGGAATGACGATGCTGCCCCGTCCAACAAATGATAGTGCTCGAATAGATATTTCTAATGAGCTATTGTTACGCGTCAAACGGAGATCGTATGCCAAAAGTTACGACCCCGGGAAATTGATGTACCAATTTAACCCACAACAGGGCCACAACTTTGGCGTTTCATCCTCTGGGGTTAGGTTTTGGACATGTGAAGGGTTTTCCATTGTTTCTCAACAATAAATAGGCCCTTGAGCCTATTGTAACATAGTTTCGTGAACCGTTCAGAGAGCAGTAGCTGCACATCTCCTTCTCAGAGATAAAGCTACCATCCGCCTACGCGTTTATTGGCCATTTCTGTTGCTAGCACTATTTCAAGTAATTTCCATTAATGAAACTGAAGTATTATCCGCTGCAACTCTCTTTATTTATGGTTATCGCATCTCTGTATTTATGGTTATCTCTGTAATCTATTGCGTTCCTGTTTAAATCCGGATCATTCACCTTTAAATTCCTCCATATTTTATAGAGATTATATAATAGAAATTTGAATGGTTTTACAAAAATAATGCTAAATATTTGACTATTTTCATATTAGGTGTTGGTAACTTTTGCCAAGGTTTCTAAAATTTAGGATAAATTTCCATTCTAAAAATTTTCCTTGCTTCTAGGTACTATGAAGTGGTTAACCTAAGAATTGAAAAAAAACCCCAAAATATGAATTTTGGAACTGTATGTTCACCCTGAGAAAGGATCGCTTTCATTAAACTCTTTATAGTTCATGTGCATTTTGCATGGATATATAATGCCTTGAAAATTTATGACACTAAACCCTTAAACATGTGATTCCAAATAAGGATGCAAAACCTATGCAGCAGAAGTTGAGAAAGATTCACCCAATTCTTGAATCCCATATTAAAAACAAACTAAACAAATTACTAGAGGTTAACATTATTTTTCAAGTTAGACATTCTCAATGGGTATCAAATATTATCGAATAAGAAAAAAATAAGTTATCGTAGTATTATAGATTTTTTCAATTTAAATAAATATTACAACAAGGATAACTACATTGTTCCACCAATGGAATATATTCTTGAATGCACATCAAGTTCATAAATGTTTTCCCTTCTTAATGGATATTTTTGTCACAATCAAGTTTTGGTGTCACACTTATGCATACAAAAATATATCTTTTATATTAATAAATGTAGGTGTCACATTTTAAAGAGAACTGGATGTTTCATGGTTTGATAAAAGAATCAGTGGTAGTATATCTAGATGATGTTACAATATTCTCAAGGGATAAAAAATCATAACAACGTCTAAGAAAAAATTGTTATCACTATAGAAGGTATGGGATTTCATTAAATCCAAAAGAAAATCTCCTTCTTGTTATAGAAATAAATAGTGTAGGATTCATTATTTCAAAGCTTGGTATAATTATCAAGCCTAAAAGTACAAAATTAATCTAAGAAATCACCATTCCTCGTAAAATAATCATAATAATAATAATAATATAATCATTCTTATGCAAAATTAATTTTATGACGAGGGAGGCAAGAGTGGGAGGGGATTTATTTAGCCCTCACAGAAAAATTGTGTTGCAATATGCTTGGGGACTTGGCCTTGTGACCAACAAACAAGCCAAGTACCTTGATCTATGGAAAGGCCTGGAAATAGATGTTGTAAAAAAAAATAACCAAATTATTAGTTTCTAGGGACTCAATGCTCGTAATTCGTCAAATGAATAAGGTTAAGAATGTGAAATGTTTAGATTTCTCCCCCTTTATCCAAAGAATTATTTTAATCACTTCTCAGTTTCAGCAATTGAAACTCTTCCACGTGTTTAGGAAATTGAATTTCATGGAAAATGCTGTGGCCAAAAAATGGTATACCTTGGCCCAAGGCATCTTGGAAATAAATAATTGTTTTAAAATTCCCCCCATCCCTTAGTGATGTTTTAAAATCCAAGATGCATTTATCTTCGTATCAATGTTTTCATGATTGAAAAAATTCTCTGAATGTTTCTAAGGTCATTTGACTCTATCCCCGTTCATTCCTTGGCTTGACTAATGAAAATGAAGTTCCTCGATATCTGATGGCCTTTCCTTTTCAAACCACGTTTCCTTTGGACTTCCTCCCAATGTCTCGTTTACATTCAAGTGGCATGTTATATTTCCGATCTCTATTACAGGAATTCAAGGTATTTAATTCAACTAAAGAAGAATTTGTGGTGGAATTCCTTGGTCTCAAATTTTTCCTCATTGAGCATAGTGATGGACTTAATTCTTCCCTCTAGTAGCATTCATTAGTCATCAATCCTCTATCTTGTTGAGGATTTGAATATGGTCATGGAAATTTTGTTTCAATTGGGCCCATGACAAGGTCTTAGTTTTGTCTATTTAATGAACTATTTAGTCAGTCATATTTTCAAAGTGTAGGTAATCCCTATTGGTTTTGGAGTGTGGAAAAATTTTATTAGTGTGTTATCTAGTTCGGTGAAAATATTCCTCTCAGTGATGGTGGTCCTTACATTAATTCCGGAGGATGTTAACATTATCATATTGTTTGATAGGCTTCTGGAAGTGGTCGTAGCGCTTCTAGTTTCTATTCAGTAGTTGGAGGACATAGTTGAAAGGTGAAGGTGATCCTTTCATCTCTTTCTTAAATCCAAGCTTCTCAAGCATCACTCTAATATGGAGAAAATGTCGACAAGTCTGCATGAGGAGGTTAATTCCTTATTTGCCAGGGTTTCAGTGTTGAAGAACTCCAAAGGTTGTGTGTTATGCAACCAGGTCACAAAATAGAATAAGAGATTGATCAACGACTTCAAATTAGCCTCTTCAAGGGGGAAACCTCATTTACATTACACAAATGAACAATTATTGGATGATACAAATAACGAATCCTCCTTTCTATATATAGGAGTCTAAGGGATCACAACATAATTAGAGCTGAAAAAACAGTAATAATGTAAGGGCACAACAATAATAATAGTGGGCTTCTATGGGGCACAATAATAACAACATGGGGACAACAGGGGCACAACAATAACAATAAGGGGATACAATGACAATAATAATGGGAAAATACACTAGTATTATAGGACCTAACATGCCCCTCTCATTCAAAAAAGTGTTGTCCTCAATGCTTGAGTAGTTATGAACTCTTTTGTATAAAATTATCATCCTCCCATGTGGAATCTTCGGCGGGTAAGTTCTTCCACTTGATGAGATACTCTAAAATTGATCGATTTCGTATTTGTTGAGTTCTTGTTTTTATGACTTCTTTAGGTTCCAATATGATTTTTCCTTCCTCGTCAAGTTCTGGCAATATTGTTTGAACTAGGAGCTTGTCACCTATAACCTTCTTTAAGCATGCAACATGGAAAACTGGGTGCACTCGGGAAGATGCAGGAAGTTCCAATTTGTATGCCATAGTACCAATCTTTTGCAACACCTTGTATGGACCATAATATTTTGGTGATAATTTATTATCCTTCTTATCTTGCTTTAGCGACATTTTCTTGTATGGTTGTAGTCGTAGAAATACCCAGTCACCTACAACAAAACTTCTTTCGATGTGATGTTGATATGCATGTTGTTTCATTCTATTTTGTGCCAAGGTGAGGTTATCCGTTAAGAGTTGGAGAACTTGTTGTTGATGCTCGATGTGATCTTCCACTACTTGAACCTTAGATTTTTCTCTTAAAGATGATGTGATGGGCATTGGATGATATCCATAAAGTGCCATAAATGGGGTCATTTTTGCTACAGTATGGAAGGAAGTGTTATACCACCATTTAGCCAGAGGCGACCACTTGACCCATTTTGTATGTTTATCAGATACAAAGGAATGAAGATATCCTTCCAAACATTTGTTCACTATCTTAGTTTTCCCATCATATTGAGGATGATAAGATGATCTATGAGCTAACTGAGTACCCAGACAATAAAAAAATTCCATAGAAAAATTTCCAGTGAAAATGGGATCTTTGTCACTTACAATATTATTTGGGTTTCCATGTAGCTTTTGAATTGTTTCCATAAATTCAGTAGAAACTGTATTGGCTTTAAATGGATG
Source organism: Pinus taeda (assembly GCA_000404065.3). Classification (NCBI taxonomy): domain Eukaryota; kingdom Viridiplantae; phylum Streptophyta; class Pinopsida; order Pinales; family Pinaceae; genus Pinus; species Pinus taeda. Next base: position 10,862 of record APFE030086578.1, read on the forward strand.
GGATAATGCACAAAAGTGTGCATACTTGGTAAGTCTATCAACTACCACCATAATGACACTCTTTCCTTTGGACTTGGGTAAACCTGTGATAAAATCCATTGAAACCTCCTCCCAACATTGAATTGGAATGGATAAAGGTTGTAACATACCCGGGGTCTTAATTGTCTCAACTTTATTTTGTTGGAAAACCAAACATTCTGCCACAAACTTTTGAATATCAGATTTAAGGCCATCCCAATAAAGTTCCTTCTTAACCCTATGGTAAGTTTTTAAACATCCTAAGTGCCCTCCTAAGGAAGAGGTGTGAAATTATAGAAGAATATTTTGTTTGAGTTTGGAATTCTTACAGAGATATAGGTGATCTTTGAACCATAAAAATTCATTTTTCCAGCTAAATGTGTCAGATGTATTGGGATCTTGCTGTAACTTTTGAATGAGTTGCCACACTTCTTCATCATTCTTCCATTCATCCCTTGCTTCGTTTATCCAATCTGGTTGGATGATAGAAATGGAACAAATCAATTCTTTCACATCCTCATCCTTTCTTAAGAGTGCATTTGCAGCAACATTTTTCTTCCCTTTATTGTAGATGATTTCAAAGTCATAACCCAACATCTTTGTGACCCTTTTTTTCTACTCTTCCGAAGATAATCTTTGTTCTAGAAAATATTTAAGACTATCATGATCATTTTTTACCTTGAAGTGTCTTCCCATTAGTTAAGGTCACCATTTCTTAAGTGCATGTAGTATTGCCAACATTTTCTTCTCATAAATAGATTTGTGTAAATACTTTCCTTTGATTGGATGATTTTCAAAAGAAATAGGTATTCCTTATTGCATTAAAATAACACCAATTGCATTTCTTGATGCATCACATTCCACAATAAAGGTTTTTGTGAAGTCTAGCATAGCTAAGACTGGTGCTTGGCACATTTACTGTTTAATATGTTCAAAGCCCTTCGTTTCTTCTGGAGTCCAAGAAAATGCATCTTTCTTCAGTAATGTTGTTAGAGGTGCTCATATTCTCCCTGTTTTGGGAAGTTTTAGTGTCTATGGATAAACACTTAAACCCCTAGACTAGTAGCTAAGTCTAGAACAACAGTGAAAAGCATTCTCTACTCTTTCTATGACCAATAGATTAAATAAGAGGTAAAGAAGCCTACGTGAAGCTTTCGCTTACTCCTTATCTCCCTTGACCAATTATGTCACTCTTTTCCATACTTAATCCACTTTAAAAGCACCTGCACATAGACAGAAGACAAAAATCAATCAAAGCATATGATAATGATCTATTGATTAAACATCGCATGGAATCAAGTACATCGTACACATATGAAAGCATCAATGAATAACACAAGCATATGGAAAAAGCTTTGAACACTTTATTAGTAAAAGGAAGAGTTACAACCCAATTTGCTTGATACAGCATCACTCCTCTAGTTCAATCCCATCCTCTCCTCATAACAAGCAAGACATTTTGACATCATTACAAGTCTCATACTAACAGCATCTCCGTATAATTCAATGATTTCCAGCCCTTGATCACCTAGATGAGTGGTCTTTTCATAGGTGAATGAAGGAAGTTATGCCATAAATGGTGATAATTAATGCCCTCCCAAACTTAGGATTTAGTTCCATGGAGGAAGGGACAAAGGCACTGATGTTCCTTAACTCCCTACCTCATCCAAATTCGAGCTCAAAGGAGTAGATAAACTTGGGAAAATTCTAGATGCATCCAATGGATAAGAATATTCCCAAACCCCAATGCAATTTCGCTCAAATTCGCCCAACACAGGTCAAAGAGGGCTCAAGTGCACTGCATAGCACCCTTGCAGTGTACTAGACTACACTGCAGCACACCCTGATAAAGGCCACCTACGTTGATCTTCTTAGAGGCATTTTTTGGATGATTTCAATCATGGAATCTCTTGGGAAGGAGGCATTTTGATGGTTGACTTCATTTAGGGCATGTAACAACTGAATTAGCATTTGATGGGCATTAATAGTACTGATTTGTAAGTCGGCGTTGATGTGCCCAAATGGATCTGTAACAGTTGCCCCCTAAAGAATCAAGTCGTAAATATGTATGTCAAGTGAAATTCTTTATCATGTGGACAGGAGGTTTCGAAGTGGAAGGTGACCTGCATCTATTACAATACATATATCATGATAGTTTGATTTTTTTTCTCATGAACTTGCTGACGGAAGACATACCCATGCTCAGCTTATAAATTTTCATTACATGTACAAATATATTCATCTACAAATATATACCCATGAATGGATGACCATGAATGTAAGGCCGGTGTATATTTGATTTAGTACTCTTGAAAATATCGCAGCCTGGATGGATGAAACTAGATTTGGGGTCTTCATTCTCGTTCAATCTTTTTCTCAAGTACAAGTCGAACCATGTGAATAGATGATCTAAAGTCGAACATGGGAAGACATCATTTGATTACCAACCAATGATGTAAGTCGTTAACAGACGCGAGAGGAATCACCAATAATGATGATGACCTTCAAGGTACTACAGTATATTTCACATAGTGTGAATAAATGATTTGATGTCAAACACCATACAAAACCTTTCATTCGAAGGCAATTGATGTCAACCTATTGCCGGAAGCGAGAAACCTACCATTGATGTATGCAAGTCTCAAGGTACTAAAGGGGTGTTTCTAAGTCAACTTCTTGGATAATGTGTTGATGTCGACAAGAAGCAACTCATCGCAGGAGGGCCTCGATGTATCCCACATCAACAACACGAAACGAGGTAAATGACTTTGGAGATGAAAAATCAACTAACGACAAAAGGTTTAGGAATGGATGTCATGAAAATGAAGGTTTACGGTATTGAAAAGGATGAAGTTTGAACTGAATTACTTCTCTTGAACATGTCAGTGACACTAAGATGAATCGGCAGCATTGACCTAAAACCAAAGTAATGGATGGTGTGATAGACCATAGGTATGATAACCATCAAGCAGATAACCCAACCCAAATAGTCCGAATGAATTGGCAGCATTGACCCAAAACAAAAGTGATGGATGGTGTGATAGACCATGAGTATGATTACTGTCAAGCAGATAACCCAACCCAAATAGTCACGGAGATGAAGTGAAAGTATCATGTTCAAGAGTAACTTGATACCATAAAGTATTTTTGATGTAGGAGCATGAAACTTGGAGGGAAAAGGCTTCAAACTTATTCCAAAATACAAAAAAATCTACAATCAAAGGAGTGGGATCCTTTAGCCATCAATTTCCATGTTTTTCTAGTTAAGCATAGAGCTAGAATATAGGGTTTGATCATGATGTAATAAGTTTTAGCTAGTTAGTTGTAGTGGAGATTCTCAAGGAGAATGCCTCGCAGAACAAATGGGATTAATAAATTCTAGCCTTTGTATTAGGATCTAGTTGTTAGGATGAACCAGTACTTACGTAAGTTTCATGCTATTGTAAAGGGGATTTTGACTTTTGAAGAAATTTGGCTTCCTTGGGGCGAATTCAGTAGATTTGGAAGATTTAGTTCTGTGTATGTGAATGATAAATTCTTTGTCCAATCCCGAAGGATAATCTCCTTTGAAATCTCTGTTTTATTGTGAATTTCCAAGCTTAAATGGTGTTTTTGTGAAATTGGTTAAAACTGTGTCGATTATGTTAAATTCTGTGGTTTTCCCTTTTAAACTAAGTTTATAATAAAACCCTGAGTTTATTAAGTGGAAGGATGGATTGTGGAGGAAGACCACAGACAGAGATTGAGGAGATCAACGGTGTTCGGCGCAGAGGTTAATTGATAGTTAACAACCTGAAGCAGTTTGAAGAAATCACAAGTGGTTATCGGGCTGAAGAAGGGCAGTAAGTGGTATTTAACCCTTCAGCTCTGATTCCATACGTTTCGTGCCACGTAGCAGAGAGGAGAGCAAGATAAATCGCTTATCGAGTGGGTTTCAAATGCGCAGGTTAGCCACCAGATATGTGTTTAAGTCGTCAGACCTGTTGATGTGAGATTGACAGTTGATAGGGGTAGAGTAGGTTCGAGGTATGAACGAGGGTGAATAAAATTTGAAGTCTGGTCTTTTATGCTGGCGCGCTGTTTTTTTCGTGTAATTCTATGTATTTCCCGATAAAGTGTTCCGACCCCGTTTTATAAAGAAAAAGCAAATAAACCATATGGGTTTAGGTTTTTAAAGACTAAGGCCCTGAAAAGGTTTTGATAGTTTGTGGGCCACAACAATTTTAGAATGAGATTCGAAATTTTATTAAATTAAAGTTTGTATTACCATCAGGTCTGATATGGTGGTGTTTTAGTAGAACTCGGTGATTGTTGGAGGCCCGTTAACTTAGTAAAGCCCTAAAATTCATCGATCGATGACAGAGAGTCCATTGAATGAACATTTATACCCACAAACAAATATAGAAGACATAATATCATAGTTTTGGATATTATCACTGCTTCTTGTACCCAGACCACCATCATTAGTGTATTAGAGCAACCTATTGACATTGAATTGAATCTCAAAAGCAAGAGAAGGAAATTTAATATGGATTTCAGAGTTGGAAGAGGATGAGGACATGGTAGAAGAGGATGACCAGTTTCAAATGCTGAGGTGATGGAAGCTATGCAACAGATGCAGGCTAGATTAGAAGCATTAATAGCGGGGAGAAATATAGATGATGGGGATGTTAGTGAGCCTGAGGTTGAAACTGAAGAAGAGGAGGAAAATATAGTAGTTACTCCTGAAATGAGATTCTTCCAATCAATGTTGAGATCCACAGCTAGGCCAAAGACTGAGGTTTCAATATATGAAGGAGGATTGAATCCAGAAGAATTGATAGACTGGACTAATGGCATGGAGAAATTCTTTGATTATGAAGAAACAGAAGATGAGAAAAAAAGTAAATTTTGTTGTCACCAAGCTAAAAGGACATGTAGCACTTTGGTGGGATGGAGTGCATGCAAAAAGAAAGAGCCTTGGCAAGAAACCAATCAGAAATCGGAACATGATGGCAGCAAATCTAAGAGGTAAGTTTCTACCAAGTAATTATTAGCAAACCTTGTTCAAACAGATGTAGAATCTTAGACAGAGGTCTATGACGGTGAGAGAATATATAGAGGAATTCTATAAGGTAAGTATAAGAGCTGGACAAACTCAGGATACAGATGAGAAGGTGGCTAGATATGTGAATGGTCTTAGGATGGACCTTCAAGATGAGATAAGTATACTATCTCATAAAATAGTAGAAGAAGCTTATCAGATGGTACTAAAAGCTAAAGAAAAATTCATGACGAAGCAGTCTGCCAAAGGAAGAGGTACTTTTCAAGGAAAAGGAAGTCAAGGTGGTAGAGAAATATCTACAACACCTAAAGATGGAGCTAGCAGTAGCTCAAACTAGCATGCAACCACAGGAGGTGATGCAGGTGGTAGAGGGAGTTTTTCTAGAGGAAGAGGAGGCAGAGGCAGAGGAAGAGAATTAAGATGTTAAAGGTGTAACAAAATAGGATACAGAGCATTTGAGTTCCCAGAGAATGCAGGAACAAGTCAGAGGAACGCAATTTTTGCTCAAATTAAGGAAGAAGCAGTAACAAAGACAGAAGAAGAAAATGTACCAGAGAGAGGAGAATCTTTGGTAGTCAATAAAGTTTTGCTCAAGCCAGCAAAGGAGATAGTTGAACCATCACAAAGAAACACTGTTTAGAACAGTGTGTAAGGTTCAAGGGAAATGTTGTCAGATGACCATTGATAGTGGAAGCACTAATAATTTGGTCTCTACAGAAGTGGTGGAGAAATTAATGTTGAAGACATTGAGACATACAACACCTTACAAGATGTCTTGGTTACAAAAGTGACATCAGTTGTTAGTGAATGAATAATGTGAAGTGGAGTTGCAATTGGGTAAATATAAGGATAAAATTGTATGTGATGTGATGCCCATGGATGTGTGTCACATATTGTTTGGAATACCTTCGAAATATGACAGAGGAGCTATGCATGATGGGA